>JARKIE010000247.1:0-145128 GCA_029378255.1 Mycena rosella
GGACCACACTCCCCGACGCATTTACGAGATGGATACACGGTATATTTGTCGAGGCACGTAGGCACTACACAGCTGATGGGTTGTGGCCGGCGGGAAGCGGATAGTGGGAAGCTAAGCAAGATTGCGGGAGAGCGTGTGGCACAACGGCGACGGCGATGGGACAGCGAGGCACTGCGAGTCATCTCGGGGGAGGGTGTTGATGAGATTGTGAACACCTTCGCAAACGTCTTGCGCATCACGCACGACGGCTCCGTGGTCCCAAGGAAGCTAGGGGGTGCTGTATTTTTTATGGGCATTATTAAGCAGGGCAGCAGTGACTTGATGCGGCGGGACAGCCAATGGGTTGATGGCGGGCTGACAGCACTGATCATGACATGCTGATAACCTTGAATATCTGTTATTTCTCACTATCAAAGTCTTCGTTCTTTGGGTGGAGAACCCGGCAAGACCCCTAATGATGGGGTGGAAGGCAATCCATTTCCCCCCTGATTTAAGGTGTATTATTGCACGCAGCGGCGGGACAACTGATGGCTTTGATGGCGTGCTGATAGGTTTGTTATCAGCAGTTATCTCGCGCTATCATATATGATGGGCAAGTAACATCACCGCTGTGTTTTAGTGCCCGGGCTGTGTATCTACAGTGTGGCGGCACAATATGGGAGAAATGGGACATTTGGGGCATTTGGGAGAAAGGCCAAACAGCGCCAAATGATCGGATACCATCGGGGAAAACGGCATCCGCCGTAGGCCCTAATAATAGGGGGGAACATAACTTATTTTCTCTCAATTTATGGTGCATTATTGCGGGCAGGAGCGCCGACTTACGCTGCAGCGCCAGGACAACTGATGGCTTTCATGCGCTGATAGCATCGTTATCAACGGTTATCTGAGACCGATCACCCGTCTCGATTTTGTTGTGATTTTCGGTGTACTTATTATTCGAGACAGCACGGAGCCCGCAGCATGCGGCGGTAGCGGTGTTGATGGAATCAGGGCGCGCACGTGATCTTGGGAACGCATCGACTGGGGGACCTCACTGAGGCTCACCCATCCGTCCCTATTTTTTCGTGATTTATGGGTGTATTATTCGAGACAGCATGGAGCCCGCAGCGGCGGCGGCGGCGGCGTTGATGGGATCAGTGCGCGCCCTGATGGCGCCGCGTGCACGCACGATCTTGGCGGTGCATCGACTGTGGGGTGCTGTGACTACACACCCTATTATTTTGGTGATTTTATGGTCACAGGGAGGGGGACGGTGAGCTCAGCGGTGGCAGAGTATTGATGCGGATGACGGCGCGGTGATGGCAGCACCCGTTTGACGCGAAGTTGATGCCACGATGCGCGCGGGCAGTGATGGCGACGACCACCGTGATGGTGATGGTGATGGTGATGGAAGGTGTGTTTCATGGATGTGACAAGTGAAATAAGGGCTAACGAAGCAAGATCAAACAATTCCTCCTGCTTTTACTTATTTGTGTATATGTTAGTAACTAGTAAAGCAGAGTATTGAAGCTGTTTTAATAGTCAGTTGTAGGAGACTAAATACGTCGAGGATGAACAAAGAAAGACACCAAACCGTCGGGAATAGAAAAATACGTAGCACCTGATTCGAACCGCAGCAAGCGCCAAAATGATTACATAAGACATTGTACAGCCACTAAGCAATCACAAAGAACGAAGGGAAACTAGTGGCTGTTCTTTAAATTCGTTTCAACACAGCCACTAGGAAGACTAGCACTGCCACTAAATCTGTTACACGAATAGATCTGGGACACTTTTTGACTAGGTCTCCAAAACCTCATTTCGATTGATTATAAACGATTACATAAGTACTCGTAATTTATCCAGAATCTCTTAGGTGGATCCTCAGTCAACCACAATAGATTGATGAGTCATAATGCTTGGGTCTAATTAAATATTTCCCAGGGTACAACTGACTCAAACCATTAAAATATTCACCGTGCAAATGGTAACTCTAGGAGGAAATAGGATGCAAATGGTGTGCTGTTCATAAATTAAATAAAGAAAGGCCTGTTCAACACATTCACGGACCTATTATAGGGCAGCTTACTTCATAAACTAGTCATAGAGAAGCCAGGGCTCACATATAGGACAAAATTCACCCAGGCTTTACCCATATTTGGTTTGGTGGTGCCATCGCGTTAACTTAACGCCGACACCGCCCCGAGAGTCACAATAACCGCGGCATGCGAAGCGAGGCTTGCAGCCGTCAACAGGGACGACTCAGAGGATAATACATCCAGCACCCCGTCGCCATTCAGAGCAAATTCAATTGATTCACATCGCGACGGCATGGATATCACGCTGCCTTTCTTCCGTGATTTGCTTGCAGACAAGGCTATTCCAGGTGCGAATCAGATCAGAAGTCTAGCAGACTGGGCGGGGTGGGCGGCTGCGAGCACGGATACTGGGGCAACAACAGCGAGGAGCACGGCGTGGGTAGGGGACGTAGATACACTCGAATTTTAGCCGGCTAGGCAGAGGTGTTTATAAACAAGTTTATAAACACCCTGTTTATAAACGAAGAATTATAAACTGTTTATAATTGCCTGGGGAATTATAAACAGAGCCCTAGCGTTAAGTCACCTGGGATCACAAAATGTGACCTCCCGTAACAAAAAAGTTGCCATCCCGGCAGTGCCTGATTAAAAAGTTGTGGCCTGAGGGAGTTGCACCTAGGTAAAGTTGACATCCTCAAAGTTGTCACTAAAATTAGCAGGCTCAAAAGTTGTCAGCAAAACCTCAAGTTGTACCTCCCAAATGCAACCATGGGAAATTGATTTCTTTGACAGTATATCGCCCATATCCCCACCTCCATGCAGAAGCTGCGCGTGCCCCACACAATCCAGGAGGGAATTTTCTCTCTTGTGGTGGAGATGCCCCATATTGAGGTGCTGACTGTTGTCATCCTTGCTGAGTTCAAGAGCTACACCGGGGACAAGGTTGATAGGGCGCTCAAGAAGCTCACGCATCTGCGTGAGGTGCATTTTGGATTCGCTGCAGAGTATTCGGATTATGGGGACATGCAATTCGAGCGGAGTGTAAGGGAGGGGCTGCAGATGGCGATACGAAGTGCTTATAACTGTCAAGATTGTTCGAGGATGTCTTATTGGACTTCGAGAGACCAACAGTAGTTTCCGACTACAGTTAGATAGCTCATAATGCATAAGGTCGGTGGACCACCAAACACTATGCATTATCAATATACGTTGCTAGGTTTTTCACAGTTGTGTGACTTATGTGACATGTTCAATATTTTGACTCTTCTGTCAGCAAATTAAGCAAAGAAATTGACTGATATACACCTACACCTATGTTGTGTCTGATAAGAATGCATAACCTAGGAATTCTCCACCTTGGAAGCATTTTTCATCCTAAGTACAGTGCCTGTGAATGATGACAGAATGACCAACAATGATATATCCTGCCTAAATCGTGGAATTATGCCCAGATCTCGACAAAAAGGGGTGTTCTTTTGATCCAAATGTACATTTTGAGTGCCAGAAGCTGTCAAGTTGCATCCAAAATAGGGTATTACCACACCCCCAAATGCATTAATGTGTCCTCAACCGTATGTAATATGCAATATGAGGAAATTGCATAAAATGCCAGCCTACCAAGTTGGTGGACACCCAGATCCAATGCATTATGACCCTATGCATGATGAGCTATCCAACTGTACCAAACATAAATTGTTCTCAAACACAAGGACAACGGGGTTATAAAATTTGCAGAAGCTCTCGAGCAACCAGTATGTGGGACAACTTGGATTGTTCGGTGTGATCGTCCAAAGGGATGTTACAGACAACAGGCCATGTTTACGCCTACGCGCAACTCCCTGACCAACTCTGGTGCTTATCAGAGGTCCTTTCGGGTTCTCAATGAGGCCTACTCAATTGAGGTGATTGAACTACCGTGACCCTCCATGAGATAGCTATGGGACAAGTGACTATTGCAACGGGGCTTTGCTGGTATAACCAGAAAACTGCAATGGGACTTCCCTGAACAGTAGTCTGTAGCTTAGATGACCATAAATTTAATGTAGCCAACAAGAACTTTCTCTGTTAAAGAATCTACACAAAAGAAATGCTTTATAAACAAATCTCCACGATAGGATACTGAGAACACAAGGCCTATTGACCTGCAGAGCTTCGATGATAGTCTAGGCAAAGCCAGGTACAAATGAGCTGCAGACCTGTGCGTTCTCAATGGTACTTTATACTACTTTGTGACCTACATGACATGACAGATATGAATAAACAGAAATAAGAGGAAATGAGTAAAATGCGATCTGCAGCGGAAAATATTGGGTATCTTTGGCTTGGCCATGTGCAAGATTGGCAGGTCCACATGGATGGATGCCTGGCCAACCTACTTTTAGAGTGCAATTGGTTTCGAGAACTGGTCCTCGGACCTGATCCGATATATTTGAATAGCCCAGAGTGTTCTCGAACCCTCAGCTTGGACCGGCTTGGTTGGTAAGTCCCTTTTGTGTGTCTTGTCTCCTCTTGTAAGAGCGGAATCTCAGCTGGAGCCTATGTGTCTAGGGTTTGAGCTCCTGGGGGTCATCGGCCACCAAGACCATCAGACTTGGACTTGTTTGGTGTCTCGAACACAACACAACTGATCCCATGTGGTCTACTGGAGCCTAGAGCACCTCGGAAAGGTCCATGTCATGCTTCTCAATTGATTTCGGCTGGTTCTCGAACTGGTTTAGAGTTCTCAAACGCTCATGGGTCCGTAGGTCTCTGCTGATGCAGACCTATGTATAGTTCTTGAACTGGGTTCTGCCCAGCCGCCTGGTGTCATACCGCTCGCAATTGGATGTCAAGGTGTTTTATAGTTACATCTCCTTGGTATGGTATCCAGCTTTGCAGTACAGCTCGCCCCTATGTATACATTATGAACTGGATCTGACGGGCCATATGTAATACTTCTAGGACCGTTATGCCGATTCCCATTTGGTAAGAACCAAGCATATACAATTCCACAGTACCAGTTATTTCCCTCTCACATTATTGATACACAGCCAGCAGCTCAGAGCTCACTCTGACTCTAACTGTATATCACCGAACAGGAGGTTCTCGAAGTTCGTATGTGTTCTTGAACTCCTGTAGAACTCGCAAAAATGTGTGATTCCAAGGCTGGTACAATACCTGCCGTACATATCACCGCATCTCTGGGCCAGGGATCATCCACTGTCGCAGATGTGGGGTGTTCAGCAAGCATCCGGCAATGAGTGTACAAGTGGATAACTGGTACGAGCATGATCCGCTCACCCTTGATTCCCGTTATCGATAGCCTCAAGCTCAGGCGCATTACTTAGCCTGATTTACCGGTTAGTCCTGATTTATCCTAGGCCACTGAGACTGTTTGTGATGTCCGGATTTTCAGATGTCTATTGGGTTCTGATACCAGCAAAGATATTGGTACCCGGAGAAGCGTATAAATAGTCAATAAGGATGTGGTGATGCCGAGGAAGTGACAGAGATAAGAGGTCTGTCCGATAAGTGCATCCTGACTGAGGGGAGATTCCTGGCAGACGGAGGGATTGAGAAGTACTGTATTTTCACATTCAATTTGACCATCACACGTCACCCATCCCCTGGTCCATGGTGAATGTTGGTTTTTGACATGTGTAACCCAAGCCTTGGTTGAATGCAATTCCCATTACCGTTAGGTAATGGGTTTCTATAGGGCGCCCTATCAGTGACAACTCGCAGTAAACTCCATTTTTACTCAGCATTTTTCGTGTAAGCTGATCTGCTCTGCCAAAAAGCCTCAGCATATCTACAGTTGAATGAGATGCCGGTGATGGCCTGTTCACAAGTGTAATTTTGCTGACACAGGGACGTGTTCCTGCTCCACCAAGAACATTCCAGAAAATAGAGATTGCTATGAGGGCCTACAATGATGATTCCCTGCAGAACACCAGCTATATATTCCCAGCTCACAAAATTTGAGGGACCAATCCCGAGCAAGTCAAGTTCATCCAATTCACAATAGAGCAAGGTCAGCACTAGTTTGTCCGGCTCATGCCTGACGCACCGGGGATCTCAGGCGCGTGGAATTGCCCTGAGTCCAATCCTGCATCTCTTCAGTTCACTGTGACAACCTGGCTACATTTGACGGAATTCCGAGATGTAGTTTGAGGTGAGCCGGCGTGGTCAATCCCACTAGTGATCTCACGAGGCTTGTTCATATCTCGCGCTGAGTCTGTTTCCTTTGTTGAAGGATTGTCATCTCCACTCAGTACGAGTCGGTGTCTTTTTTCCCTGTTCTTGCAAAAATTGAATCACACATGGATCGCAAGTGACTCGGGGGGGCCAATTCACATTACAGCCACTTGCGGAACTCAGGGCACGGCCAAAATTTCTTCTATTTTGAGCTGTTTTTGATGGTTTTGACCAAATCCCTCGCCCTGAGCTCAATTCTTTGTGTATCTACATAAATTTTATATGGGCGGATTCGCGCTGCAATTCAACAGGAGGTGTGGCGCTCCGATTTCCTTTATTATTATTTAAAAAAATGCAGTATATAATTTCGTAGTTTTTGATCAGGTCCCCTCTTGTATGGGGAGACGGCCTGCAAATAAACTATATATTCATTTCATAATACCTTCGAGCTATGTGAAGGGGACCTCGTTGTCCGAATGTGATTCCTGGACCTCAGACACATAAACAATGCTGTTGAATCCAAACATTTACAGTTTTGGTACCTGTTGCTTAGGACGGCTGCCCGCTACTGCTCTTTGACAAAGTGGGTGAAGGGCATGCACCTGCGCCCACTACATCATACCCCAGAGGGTTCTTACGATTCATATTTTTTTTGTGCACCTCCGTCCGGCGACACGACGCGCCCCCAATACAGGTGATCAGTCACATGTATGTGAGTCACTCGTAACTGCCATATTGGGGGCATGTCGCCTCGCCGAACGGAGGCCCATAGCACAAATGTGAATTATAAGAACTCTTCGGGATATGATTTAGTGGGCGCAGGTGCATGCCCTTCACCCACTTTGTCAAAGAGCAGTAGCGGGCAGCCGTCCTAAGCAACAGGTACCAAAACTGTAAATGTTTGAATTCAACAGCATTGCTTATGTGTCTGAGGTCCATTAATCACATTCAGACAACAAGGTCCCCTTCACATAGCTCGAAGGTATTATTGAATGAATATATAGCTTATTTTCAGGTTGTCTCCCCATACAAGAGGGGACCTGATCAAAAACTACGAAATTATATACTGCATTTTTTTAAAATGATAAAACAGGAAATCAGAGCGCCACACCTCCTGCGGAATTTCAGCACGAATCCGCCCATATAAAATTTATGTAGATACACGAAGAATTGAGCTCAGGGCGAGGGATTTGGTCAAAATCATCAAAAACAGCTCAAAATAGAAGAAATTTGGCCGCGCCCTAAGTTCCGCAACTCGCTGTAACAGATTTTATAGGTTCCATCAGTAACATCGCAATTTACTTGTCGGCTTGTGGCCCTTTCCCTTGTGCTCAAAAAGACAAGTCACAAGAATGATGTCTAGATAACAACGTGCACACTCAGATTTTTTTTTGGCTGACCTGTGGGATTTTAGACATAGCTTGCGCTCTTGTCGGCTTGTCGGCTTTTTCGGCTTGTATAAGCACCGGCAAGTAAGTTGCTAAAAGGCCGATGTTGAGGCTCCGCCACTTGTCGAGTTTCCGAGTTGTTCAACTTCTGTTTCTTACATTCAACATCAAAGTTTGCCTTGCATTCAACTCAGCTATAACCTGGTCTCCGACCAGATGCTCGGGTAGCCTTGCAAACAAATTGTAAGTCGCCCCAATATGCGGCTACGGAACTCCGAGCTCTATCAACTAAATGTTATTTGGTGGTACAGAAAACGTAGCCTGTAGCTGGGAAATGAACCAGGATATTATCGACCATCATATGCTCCTTACGACCCGGGGAAAGAGGCATGGAAGGCGAAACAGCGTACCAAGAAG
This sequence comes from Mycena rosella, assembly GCA_029378255.1. Classification (NCBI taxonomy): domain Eukaryota; kingdom Fungi; phylum Basidiomycota; class Agaricomycetes; order Agaricales; family Mycenaceae; genus Mycena; species Mycena rosella. Next base: position 8,003 of record JARKIE010000247.1, read on the forward strand.
GCAGCGCACCCCGTAACCAGTCCGTGCGCCTCGAATGAACCTAACCCTAACTTAGTACTGGGGCTTTATTCTGGGCTGAATGAATATTTGTACCGCCCCACAGGGAGGAGGAGGAGATATATTTTGGCTGTGGTTGCCCTTTTTAATGATTTAGCCAGGGGGTTTGATGAAGGCTCCCTGAAGCGTCCCCCATGCAACTTGAATGGTTCAAGCCAGACCTTGAATCTCAAGTTGACCCCTCAAACTGTCTCCGACCACGTAACAAGATTCAGGTATTCAGCACGGGTAACGGGCCGTGCCGCTTGTCGGCCCTACCAGCTTTATTTTTTGTCACGCAGGTTGCTCAAAATCACTTCCCCGACACATAAATTTAAAAAGTTTTGTTCCAGTGATCAAACATTTCGGTTCTGTCACGCGAAATTTGGGCCGTGGTTGTTGGAATAATTTGGCAAGTTGATGCACTGAAACTGTTTAGCATGGACACACACAGCAAACGGAAACACACTACGGTTGCATGGACATGTAGTGTTTCTATGGGAGTGGTTTCAGCTGGTCTGAAACCCATTGTTCTTCGTATTAGTTAGGTCTTATTTATGTACATTGTTTCTTGAGGTATAAAAGGCCCCCCTAATCTTGGCAATAGAACAGATCCTTTTACCCCTTTTCCCTCCCCCGCCCTCATGGGATTCGAGATTCTCACAGTAGTCAAATGGTCGAACTGGTAATTTGGGTCACACATCACCCCCCTGGTCGGATTGAATGAAAAAATACAGTAAAGGAAGAAAGCCCCGGAGGAAGGAGGGGAGATTCAGTGACGGCATTGCGCGACTGCAGCGAGGGACTAGAGCTAACGGCGCAGGCGCAGAGGGCGTCATCTCGAGGTCAGCTGCGGCCAAATCCGTCCCAAATCACCCGCCCCTAACCCAAATCGAGAAACACATGTTCCGGGAACGGGACCGCGCTGAGTTAATTTTATCCTGAGTCTTATGCTCCCGGCGATCTCCGCCACATCTCTACATCCGCCAATCAGCGCGCGCGTCAGCGCTCAACATAATCCTATACTGCAGCCGGTCGTAATACTCGTACGGTAACAAAACGCCTCGCGGCCCTCGCGGCGCCGATGCCCCTCACCTATGCCCACTGTCTGAACATCCCCCAAACCTCTCCACTTGCCGGCTCCGCCCCCCGCCTCGTGCGCCCCGCATCCCCCCGCTGTTTGAGGATCCTGCATGTGAGTTGCCGTCTGTTTTTGCGCAGGGTGCTGCGAAAATCGCAGGCGGAAGGCAGGGGATGAAGGAAGTTTGTAGAGCAGAGCTAACTAACGACGTTACAGATCTCGCGACCCTCCTCGACCCCTACTCCCCACCCGCCTCACCACGCGGCCCCTCTACACCGCAAACCCAAACAAGCAAGGCCGCTGAGCAATCGCGCCTTCTTCTTAAGGCGCTTTCATACAGATTGCATAAAAGGCTGAAGTGCCGATGTAAAGGCGCATTATCTCCAAGCAATCATTTTGAACACTGGATCGGCCATCATTCGGCCATCGATGATCAGGCGGCAAACGCGTCGCTGGAGGAACAGGATGGGGTATTTTGGAGGAATTTGTGACCATTTAAACATGTAAAATAAGTGAGCAGCCCAATAGAAGGCACACTTGCGCACAGTGTACCAGTTGCGTGTGGAGCCGAATACGGCGGAGATTAAAAGTAAACGAAACAAGATCTCTCCGAATTGATCGGAGTTGTACCAATCGACTCAACACTGCATGCTCACTTTTTTTGTGACGCCGTGAGTGATGGCTTGAGGCCCAAATATTGAATCGCCTAGGCAACAAATTGATCGGACAGGCGTTGGTTGGTGGTGTATGTAACATATTGCGAGTCGTAATTCGTTTGAACTGTCGACTTGTCGTGGCTGATACCAGCCATTTGGGAATGGGGGAAGTCAAATGACAGCTGAAACAAGTGCAAGTCTGAGACACTGGCGGAGGCCTACTCATCGCCGTGCATATTACGTCCCTGCATACCAATGATACGCAGGACTGACGGGCGGGGACATTCAGAAATGCTGTTGAGACGTCTACAAGGAAATCGGAGAATGCATGTGAGTAAATCCAGGGATAAATTGAAATTCAGCCATGAATACCTTTCAATAATTTAAAGGCATCCTGTGCGTATGAGCTTGATTCATCTGAGCTGTAACGCAAGGAAGCGAGGAGCATTTCGATGACAGCACCATGCATCACGTTATTCCGTAAAAAAGCAGCAGGACCCGAAATATATTCTGGATATCTATATCGCAACTTACCCTGAATCAACCCTGAATTTAACAGTTAAACTGATCGGAGTGTGCGTCGGCAAACTCCGTTCCGGGGAGAAGACGCGACGAACGCGACTTGCCTCTGACCATGACGGACTCGGAAGCTGCGCTCACCTTCGTATGTCCCTTGGACTGGAATGAACGCCAATACTGACGGAAAGCTCAAGATAATTGTGGGAGCGTCCGTTGCAGGTGAGCGCGCTGGCTGGGAGTTCCGATTGCCGTGTGTACGCGGAAGCTGAGTAACTACCGCCAGGTCTCGCATCAGCTATCGCGCTGAAAGCCTCAGGCCATAACGCACTCATCCTCGAAAAAGAATCCCACTTGGGCGGGACCGATCCGGTGAGTATCTATCCAGTTTTGTAAGTATACGCTGAACTCGGTGACCCTCGTAGGGTGGATGTGCCCGGTGGGTGTGGGGTCGCACACTATACGCTTGATACTGATTCAGGTTATCAGTGTGCCTCCGAACGGCTGCAAAGTTCTTTTCGACTGGGGGTTGGAAGCACAAATGAGAGCCAAAGCTGCAGTCAACGTGGCCACCTCGGTTTATAAATGTAAGTCTAATGCTGGCCTTAAATGTCTCAGTATCTAAAGAGAGTAAGCAGACGACGGAGCAACGACCTCTGAGCGGGACCTTTTCGGTTGGTCCCCTTCGTTTGATTTCTTCTCGACTCAAAACGCGCGCAGGAATAAATCGCTGGAACCCTGAATTCCTAAGCGAGGCGCGGGGAGAGTTCCTTCAGTTTCGGGTAATGTTCCTTCCTCGGTCGGGGATACTTTCCTAATCCCCATTCTAGCATCAGGATTTGCTGCGTATCCTTTATGATCAAGCGACGAAGCCATCACAGGATGGATCCATTGCCCAAGTGACCGTGCTCTTCGGAGCAGAAATCGTCAACGTGGATTGCAAGAATTATTCGGTGACTTTGCTATCTGGCCATATTCATACCGGCGACGCTATCATTGGCGCGGACGGTGCAAGTGGTGTTGTCCGCCGGAAGCTGCTGGAGGAGGAGCGTGTAGATCCTGACAATTGTGATGTTCCCACAGGGATGGCTATATACGGGTGCGTCTCTGGTTTGGACACTCGTCACGGTGCCATCGAAATTCACTCTAGCACGATCATCCCGAGGGCACTTGTAGTTCAGGATCCGGACCTCGCCTCATTTTACGAATATTCCGTGGGTATCGTTCGCTTGAGAGTTCCACCCTCGCTCACCAATACCATATTTTAGACCACACTGCAGCTGGGTTCCAACAGAGGTGAGTGAAGACTCCGTCGTGTGGCGCAATATAATCGATGGCTGCGCAGGAGCAGTAACGACGTCGATGGTCAGCATTAGAACTCAATCATTGTCGAAATCCGTCTTGATCAGGTACCGAACAGGGGACCGAAGGCGATATAATGTTCTGGGTGTACACACCGGTCATTGGCCAGGATGACACCCGCACACAAGAGTTAGACATGAAAATGACCGCTGTCCTCGGTCCTTGTGATCCACAGTCCGTCGACATAGTTCAGCTGTGCTTCCCGCCCTTATCATGTCTACAGACTCAGGAAACTGGCCGAGCTGGCCCCACCCGCGAGCTGTGTTGAAATTCAAGACCACTATGAGCTTGAATCCTGGGTTTCCCAAAGCGGCAGGGTTCTCGTTCTCGGCGACGCAGCCCATCCGTTCGTAGTACGCATAATGCTTCCCACGATAACCACTACCCGCTCACTGTTTTCAAGCCTGCCTCTATGCATACAAACTCCATAGCCATTGAAGACGGCGCCTTTATAGGGAAGATATTCTCGCATACACGCAATCCCGATCGTATCCCTGAATTCTTCCACGCCTTTGAAGAACACCGGTAAGTTGCTGTACTCGAAGGGTCGGCAGATACAGACTAACTAAATACAGGAGAGACCGCTGCCACCGCATCCAAGACATTCAGAAACAATATATAACGTTCATCACGCTCCCCGACGGAGAGATGCAGATAGAACGAGATGCAACCCTGCGCGCCAACGCCGCTGCCGGGCTGAATGTCATGGGTCCCAATCCCGACTCGGAGGAGAACAATTGGCAGATGATAACCGAAACGCGCATGATGTCCGTGCCCCGCGATTAATTCTATCGATTCATTCTGACTGTAACCTGCCGTAGATTTTCTTACGACCCAGCGGACGACGCGGACGAGTGGTGGATGTCCTGGGGTCGTTTCCGCGAGTTCGCAGACCAAGCCAATGCATAAGCTGGGCTTTTGCTTTTCGTGAGATACAATTCCGATGAGATCTATAACGCGAGGAATTTATATTGCCTTTCGCCAGCGCTCTCCGCTCAGACGCCGGCGGGGGTATTTGAAGAGCCCCAGTTGTGGAATTTGGAGCACGCTTTAAATGCCTCGGTCTACTACCGCGTGCAGAATTAAAGGGTTCACAGAGGCTGCGCGAATACTGTGTAATCACTGCGTGCACTGAGAGAATATTGTGAGTAACACGCTTGCGCAGCCAAACTACGGCCCAGTCACTCGGATGCATTTCAATCGCGACGGTGCGTGCAGGCCAGCTGGAAGGACCCTGGCGGTCACTGCAACAAGAATGCGCTGACAGAAGGGAGTCATCGGTGGGATGGAAGCAGTGCTAGTCGTCCGAGCCCCAAGTGTTGCCAGGTTGGCGCGAAACGCCAAAAGAAGGGGCTCGTATATATCCGGCAATTGACACCACCTGAATAATGAGATCGTTCAACCTATTATTCTGCACTTCTTTTGTCGGTCGTGCGTTCAATTTTACCTCTCATAAAAGGAACCTTGTATCTGCTTAGTACGGCTCAAAGACTGAGGGTCCGCGCCTGCGCCAAATAACCCTAGGGCGTCGACCATCCTCATGCCTGCGACTTCGTTATTTTTTTTGGTTCTCCCGCCCGGGGCGCCCCTTCACATCTTATGTGTTACAGACGAATCAAGTACTGTACTATTCAGACCAAGTGTTCACAAATGTTGAAATTTTCGATCACCGAGATGGCCGATAAATTTTCTTTTGATTTGTCGCGATTTTTAGAAGCCTTGAAAAAATCGGCTGTTACGCGTTACGTGAACACTTGGTCTGAATAGTACAGTAATTCGTGCTCAGTTCCACAGTAGGTTGTGCACTGAGGTAACTGTATACGAAGCCGCCGCACCCAAGAAAAAATCTCCGCGCGGAAGTCAGTCTGATTTATTTAAGGTAGACAAGTTGAGATCCGAGCTCGTGAGCAGCGCATGTCTCATGCACTTAGCTGCGGTTCAGCTTTATCGAGGCATGTTCAGATATAATCATCGGGCGTGATGCACGTTGCACGGCGGCTTCACTTGGTGCTAGTTGGGTTGGATGCAAGCCGCAGTCCGGGGTTCGACTCTCTGCGCCCGACTTCGAGGGCGAAGAACCAGTTTTGCTCCCAGCAATGCTGATCTTATTCTCCGCACTTGAACAACAAAGATACGAGTTCGCGCGGTAGCGACGCAGCTCGTTCCGTTCGTTGCAGGTCGGCTGTATCAAGGCACGTTCAGAGATGATTACATGTATCGGGCGTGGTGCGCGGTGCACCGCGGCTCTATTTGACGCACCCCGTCTAAAACATCATGCGCTGCAGACCGGGGTTCGACTCCCCCGCGAAACCCATCATTTTCCTTGCACGGCTGATCCTGGTCCTCGCCCACGACAGAGGCCGGATATTTCCGCTGCGCAGAAAGCATGCAGATACAAACGAGCACGAAGCGCCGGGTGGCCGTGGAGTCCAACTGCGCGAACGGGCACGTCGGGCAGCGAGTAGGAGGGGAAGTTAGGAGGGAGGATTGTCTCGTTGTGAGGCTTTTTTTTCGCTCGTCGTAACCGAGGGCAGAGAAGGCCGACACGCGTGAGCTGTGTGTAGCAGTGCGGGGAACTCAGATGAGAATGGGAATAGGGGGCATTACGCAGGGTGGGTTAGGCACCTCTGCAGCCTGAGGGGGAAAGCAAGATGGTGAAAAAAATCAAGATAGCCCGGAGTGAACGGGCCTGTTACGCATTCAGAGGTGGGACTTGGTGCGTATCGGACCCGGGGCAGAAATGGGATGCGATCGGCTTGCGTCTGTGGTTTGTTTTGTATGCGGGCAAAAATTGGAATGGCACGTCGAAAAGGCGTAAAATGCGGCGTAATTCAGGCGCGGAGGGACCTCAGTACTCAGTACCGAGAGCTCAGAGACCAGAGTTGAGAGTCGGAAACTTTGAGTCGGATTGTGCATGAGGTGGTGTGGAATTTAAATGGAAGATCGGAGTGGAATTTAAAAGATTAGAGGACGCGGACGAGATTTCAGGGCACTAGTATGTGTTGGATACAGTATTAGCAGCGGTGCGGGAAATAGAAAAGAGAGAATCAATCAGAGCGCGTAACTACGCCGGGTAGATCGGGAAAGTAGCGAGAAAAGGGTACGAACACAGTTTGAATGAACGGCGCATCGGGCGGGCAACGTCGGGCCCCGGCTCGGACGGCGAGCTAACACAGTTGCTTTAATACGTGCTGAGAAGATGCGCGGCGAGGCGTCGTGGCGTTGATATGTCCTCGTCCGCACCTAGGATCGTGAGAGTCAGAGTGGAGTTTAAATTTACGAGAGCCTGGGGAGGGGGGCACTTGCAGCGGACGAGGAACGAACGACGGCGGCGCCGATTTCCTCGCACCCGCAGGTGCTCGCGCCTACGGACCCGCGAATTAAAAATGACGTGGTGGTAAGGAGAAGGAGCAGTTCGTGACTGGGCATATCCGAGTTCGGCAGCATCGGCCTCTCGGTCTGATGCCGCTTTCATTCTCCGCGGAGTCCAACGTCCTGCCGCCTTTCTTTGCATCCTCGACCGGTCCCTCCAACATTGCGGCCACATCTCAAGATCTCAAGCTCACGTCCCCCTCCTTTCTCCTACCCTGCGAAGTGACGCGAGTTCCTGCCGGCCTCCCGGCTCGATGGACGCGGACATGTCGAGCGCGACGCGCTCATCAGGAAAAATCCACTTTGCTTGGTTGCACTCCATAGCGTCAGTAGTCGTGGTAGTCTGGTAGACAAGTCCCCTCCTAGGTAGCTCTCGGTAGCAGCTTGGTAGCAACCGGGTAGCACGCAATTTGGCGTAGTGAAAAACTATTCTTCGCCGTTGATCCCTTTCTTTGAGGTGAGCTTCGGTCGATCAGTTAGTGAGTGAAGGAATTTTAGTATTCGAATTTGAATTGTAATGAATGTACTCATACTTATGGGAGATTAACACTGCAACTTAGGGGATTCGAACGCTGGACCTCGCGCGTACGGAAGAAATTAGACGAAAGACAAAATACCACTACACTAAAGGACTGTACAAAATCACATTTAGGTATTAATAGGATGACAACCCTTCCACCTAGGGTTGCACTAGTACTCTTACACAAGTCCAATTCCAATCTCTCGATGCTGAGCCCACCCGCTCAAAAATGGTTATTCGATATCTGGCCAGACACTGCAAGCATTTTCAACCAATGTTCTTACCAAAAAAAAAGCAAGAAAATTTTGAACAGGGTTTGAACAGGGGCTTTCTCTCGTAATTCTTACCCCTCAGCTACTTAGCTGACGAGGTATGCAACCAGTGCTACTGATCTCACAGCATAAAATACTGGAGCTACCAGAAGCTACCAGTCCAAGTGCAAACTGCTACCAGTGCTACTGAGCTTACAGCAAAAGCTACTGGGGCTACCGAGAGCTACTATTGCAAGTGCAAGCTGCTACCGGTGCTACTGGGGCTTCTGAGCCGACAGCACAGCTACCTAGCCAAATGATGTTTCCTGATGCTGTGACGCATAGGCCGCTTGTCTACCCCCGCAAGCGCGTACGAATCGCGTCTTCGGGGGTGCGCCTGCAGGCCCATGGGACGCCGCAAAGCCGGGCGCGTCGACGCGCCACTTCTCTTGCCGACGACGCAGGGCAGGGCAGGGCTCGCGTTCTCCTTTTCCTGCCGTAAGGTTACGGTGGCACATACCTTTCACATCGCATTAATCTTGTCTGCCCCCCGAGTCAATATCCCGGCCTCCACTGACACCGCCACCTTCCTGCTCGTGCCGCCCGCCGCACCGATCTCCAATCTCCCAGTCGTATCCACCGGCGAAGCACATCGTCGTGCGGGGTCATCAGCTGACGGCGCCTCTGTCGCGCCCTCTGACCCCGCGACGAGGAGCGTGCTGTCTTCGACGCATGTCCTCTCCATTGCCGGACCGCGCCGCGCGTCGCCATCTCCCCCGTGTCCCGAGTCCGCCGGTGTTGTCGGTGACGCGCCTCGTACATGTATCGCCTCCCGCACCGTGCACGTCCGCGGGCCTGCTGCGCCGTTCGTTGTTCGTGGTTCGACCATGTCCAATTCCACCACCCACACCGTCTCCCGGCCGCTCGTCGCGTCGCGTCGTTGATCCTCGCCCGTCGGCGGCGTGCGTGCGCCTCTCCATACCCTCGCTCATCCCCATCCCCGTCCCTGTGCCCGTGCCCATCCCGGCTTCACGTGTTTACCCGTACTAATCGCTTTCCACAGGCGTGGACGCTCGCCTCGCACAGCTGTCTGCGCTCCCGGCGCAACTCCCCGCCCGCGTACGCCGCTTGAGCGCTGGGAGAAGAGCAGCGCCGTCATGTCCACGTCCAGCACCCCCACCACGCCTCGGCCCACTCGTCGCGTCATCGCTCCTCTTGCGCCTCTCCGCGCCCCTCGCAGCTTCCTTCTTATGTGCGTCCCCGTCTGCGTCCCCGTGCGCCGGAACCCCGCCGTCGCCTCCGCCTCCAAGCGCCCCAAAGCGGAAGCAGCATCCGCATCCGCATGTGAATACGACGACGCGCATGCGACCGGAGAGGACACGAAGCAGAAGACCCATCGGGGCTGGTGGGCCGCGGACGCACGTCGTGGGAGCGGGCGTGTGGATTCGGATGTGTGATGACTGCATGGGGGCGGGCCAGCATGTATGTACCCGTCACGCGCGCGCTCTCTCCTCTCGGCAGGCCCGGCATAACGACGCCACGATGTCTCCTTAGCACCTCTCGCGTGTCCCGAGCCCGCCGCCGGTGGCGTCGGTGGTGCGGCGTGCGCCTGTATCGCCGCTACACCCCCACAATTCTCGCCCCGATATTCTCGCCCCGCCCTCGTCCCCACACCCGCCGTCGTCCTCGTCACACGCGCACGCGGAAAAGGAGACGCCGCCGGCGCTTTCTATGATACGGCTCTTCCTCGACCGCTCCCGCCTCCCGCCCTCCCCCCGCGACAACTGTGTCGCCTATCGCCTCGCCACCACTGTCCTTACTCCCAGCGCTCCCTTTTCATGATACGATGTAAGCTCCGCCTTCCTTCGCCCTCTACCCGTCCTGACCTGCGCTGCGCTTAGCCTTCGCTCAAAATCCGACCCCTCGACTCCGACTTCCCGCCCTCCTCCCCGCCGCGCACGACTGTGTTGCGCGCTTGCGGTGGCCTTGCCACCACGTCTTTACGTCCGGCGCGCGTAGACGCGCCTGCTGCGCCGTTCGGCGTTCGTTCATGGTTCGACCATGTCCACGTCCACTACCCGTACCATGCCCCGGTCCGCTCGTCGCGTCGCCGGGTGCCGCGGCGGTGCCGTGAGCACGCCTACCCGTCCTCGCCGCTTCCGCCTCATCATCCGCCGTCAGCGCCGCCACGCCGCATCCGCATCCGCATGTAACCGCCACGAATACGACGCGCGCGCCCCCACCGGATCCGAGGGGCGCCCGGAGGACGCGAAACGGAGGCGCGTCGTGGAGTGCTGTAGCGGTATCGCTGCCGCTGGAAGGTCCTCAGGAGTGCGACTCGGGGCAGCGAGCCGGGAGAGTCTGCAGAGAGCTATCTTGGGTAGATTGATCAGGAATTGATTACAGCGACGACTAGGCGCTCAACAGAGATCGGCGCCACGAAGTAGACGCGAACAGTTCAATCAAGCAGCAAGTTCAAAATTCAGCTAACCATCCAGCCCGCTTCGCAGTCTCTTCTTGTCTCCCGCGAGTCAACCCCGCTCCGCCTCTCCTCAACGCAGCTCCCACAGCTGCTTGGAACGGTTCAAAGACTGATTCTGCATCCATCTGACTCGCACAATCTTCAATCTATCCGCGGCAGGCAACATCTAGGACTGGAACGACGGCGCCGATTCAAAGGCGGATGCGCTCCTGAGCTCCTGTCGCGCTTGAACTATCCATCGTCCAAAAACTTCGTTCTTGTTCTGCGAATGCCTGCTAAACGTCAAACGCTCGCTCTCTACCCCGCTCTCATAAATCTGAAGCCTGTCAAAATCTTCGGCGCGGACGGGGGGATATCGAAGCCTCGCTCGGAAATCCACACTCGTGGCGCCTTAGCACTTTTCTTGCAATGCTGGTATTACTCTCCGCACTGGAACTAACCCGCGTCGCCAGGACGGGCTGAGATCCGAGCGCGTTAGCAACGATCCATTTCTAGTTGCTAATTCTGAGCGCTGCAAAATGTATCAAAAAAAAAAAGCGTCCATGTAGCCCTAGCGTAAACCTGCTAATTTTGCCCGTGCTCACCGCGTCGCGCGCGCCCTCTTAGTCAAGCCGCTCGGACATGCTTACTGAGCCCCGCCCGACCGTTCTCACCCGCTTCGTCATCGTCGGCTAAATCGTCAGCCTGTGCCTCATGAAAAGTATGCGTGGAAACACGAAGGAAACTAAAAAAAGCACCCATGTTCTTCGCACTAAACTTTTTCTCTATTCTCGTCGCAACGACTGCGGCGGCACCTGGTGCGGCCAATGCCAGATTCAGCTTGAAGCCCTTCAAGATTGACCTCAGCAGTAAAATTCCTCGCCTCACAGAGCTCGTTCGCAACACGTGTCTTCCGCAGAAAGCCTTGTATCCCGAGCCTGGGCAGGGCCAAGGAATCCAACTCGATTTTCTTCGCGAACTGCAGACAGAATGGGTGGAGGGCTTCGACTGGGATGCACAGCAGGCAGAGTAACCAGTCAGTATCATCATTTCTCTCCTTCAAATATGAAAATAATAGATGCATAGGCTCGAGCAGTACACCGTGGTTATCGAAGGGCAGACCGTGCATTTTGTGCATGAAAAATCGGAGGACCCAGATGCGATTCTTATCATATTGATTCACGGGGGGGATGAGTAACATCCTGCATCTTGCATCCTGGTTCCGATGTATTCTGATCGTCATTCCAGGCTCTTTCTATGAATGCTCTCCGGTAATCAAACCATTGACCCAATCTGCCACAAGCGCTGCGGGGAAGAATGTCTCTTACAGTGTGGTGATTCCGTGCCTCCCTGGATTCGTCTTCTCCTCCGCGCCCCCCGAAAATAGGAACACAGACGATACTGCCAGTAACCATACTAAGTTTGAACAATCAAATGCCGTTGCAACGTGAATCAGTGTTTAGTTTAATCCAGGCACGCGGGTGCCCAGCACTGACATTAATGCATATTTCAGATCAATCAGTATTGTTATTGAACCCAGATTAGTTAATCAGTGCTCAGAATAATCAATGGTGAAAATGACTGAACGCAGATTGGTTAATCAGTGTTTAGATTCTGTAATAAATTTGAGATATATGTGAAAAAGAACGTTGATAATAGGCTTCGAACCCGAGGGGTCCAGATGCAGCCCCAACTGGGACAGGGGCTACTGTACTATTCGGACCAAGTGTTCACAAATGTTGAAATTTTCGATCACTGAGATGGCCGATAATTTTTCTTTTGATGTGTCGCGATTTTTAGAAGCCTTGAAAAAACCGGCTGTTAGGCGTTACGTGAACACTTGGTCTGAATAGTACAGTACAACCACTTCCCCACCAGACCTTTGGTTTGGCTAATGCCCGATGTGATACTACCTGCCTAGCCTGCAGTCCACACACTGTTGATATGGCACGTGCAGTAATATCAACCATTCTTTAACGAGATGCTCCTCGTTCTTATGCGACTGTTGTGGTTTCATCCCCATGTAGCCCCATCTCCATCCTTCTCCCTCCTCTGTCATGCTTTACATGTGTTGTGGTACCCCATTAGTCCATCCTGTTTTACCAGTCCCGGAACTGTGCACAACTACGCAATAACTACACAAACTACGGCACAGGGCCCGGCAGAAGCCCGCACACATCTCATTCCGTCAACGTCCCGTTGAAACCCTGCAGCCCCGCATCGGGTTCGCTGGTCTTCCGTGTCTCATGGTGGCTCCGATTTCCTTTTCGCGTCTTGTCTCATCCCTGTCCACTTACTCGTCCAATTGTGCCCAGTTTTCAGCTTCAAATGACCACCGACCGTGTAAAATCAACCAAGCCTGAAATTCAGAATCACCACAGTAACTATTCCCATGCAGTACCGAGGTTTGCATGGTGCCCGCGTTTCTTACCGCCATATTCAGCCAAAATTGACTGGGCATTCGGGTGGTCGTGGTAAAGAAATGAGCCCCGTGCCCGACTTCTTATCCCGATTCAGAAACTGGAACATGCCTCGAGGACTTCTCAACAGCTTTCAGATCCGGCCGTAGACACACAGCACCTGCCGCAGGACACGTAAGAAGCGGCCCCTGTGTGCTGCGGCCGCGTATCCCATCGCACAGCCGAGCCTTTCAGTTTATGATGTGCCGATCTGCATTCTTATTCCGTTCATTTCCGCTCTTCCCTCCTGAATTTCACTACGGTTCAAGTCCTCAAGCTGATACAATGGCTGTGTTTTCGCTTGCTGCGATGTTAGGCATCTCCTGTCTCAAGAATTTCCTCCGGTTCAAACCATTCTAACTGTCTACTGCGCTATGGGAATGTTCTGAAACTTCTCCGGCTCTTCCGACTGAAATAATTACTGGGGCTTTGTCCACGCTGTCTTTCTGGCTGACACTTTGTCCGGCAGCCTTCTTGCCCCTTAATGAATACTTTTGTGACTTAAGCATGCCGATGGCGATCCGATTATGCGTTCGATTACGCCAGCTAGTGCACCAAGCGATGCGTGTGATGTGGGTGCTTCGAATTTTTGCAGTTGGAACATGTTGGGAGCTATTTGGACTAGAAATTCGCTTCGCACTATGAATTCTATCCCTCTTACTCCTCGTTTCCGTGCATTGGCTCTCAACTGATTTTCCAAGCTGTGGGTCTGTGGAATCCCCTTGAAGTGGTTCATTTTCAATCTATATCTTTTGATATTGCGCTCAATCTCGGGCTTCTTGAGAAGATCAGCCACGGTGTCAACTCCTCTCCGGTACAACGGCAACTGGAAACTCATTTTGTATATGTTGGAACTATTCCGCAATCAGCGCGCTTCAACTGCCGGAGTGAAGCGAAGGCATGCTTTGTTTTCATTCATAGTTTATGTCACTGCTCCAGCCTTGTATCCATGATGAGTGCCATGTTCACCATCTTCATTCTCCTCTGGGTCTAAGCCATTCTATTGATGTGTTCTCAGCTCAAGTAGAACGCACTTTCCGAGCATGAAGTGCTCTGGAGTAGGGATTCTGAAACCACCTCTACAATGTTTTTGAGCCAACCTTCGTCGTCTCTGGATTACAAGCTGTGGTACGAAAGTTAACCTTGATCATCTCATTTTGTTTGGTTTACTCATTATTTAACACTGTTGAGATCTAAAACTGCAGGAGTTTGGGAGTTGGAAATGCCGCCAAACACACCGCCATCAATACCGCCGGCATACCGGCTCCACCAGGCGGAGTTTGAATACCAATATCCCGCACCCCGGCCACTGTCTAATAAGAGATTCTAATGGAAATATATTCTGCCGGATAGGGCTACCGCTTACATGTAGCTGTAGATGAAGGTTCGCGTTCGAGCGGAAAGGACCACTTCTGATCCCTGTACCATATTTTTGGTACAGGGACTTATGGTCTTCGAGGAATCAAGTTATTATTAAGGAAACCTTTCTCTTTCTCTGTTATGAATTTGTACGATTAGAGAAGCTCACCGAATGATGTGTCATCGACAAAGGTAGCTACAAAGACCCTATGTATGTTACATAGACCGACACAAAATCTCTGTACTGGTATATAAAGGGATGGACCCCTTGGCCTCCGAGGCGGGAAAATCCTCTCATTCACTCGCCGCTGTACATTTTTTCCCTGACCAAGCAACACAGAGAGACGAAGGAGAGACAGGGGTGTTTGCAGCTATTGATCCACAACTGTCATTCAAGCTCCGCTGATCGAATCTCACCATCAAAATGCCGCCGATCACACCAGCGGCCTCCCAAATCCCCGGCATTTCCAACTCCCAAACGGACTCTAAAACTGAACCTTGTTTTGAGCATCTGCTCAGGACATTTCATTCACATTGAATGTCGCTCAACTAAAGCTGATCATTTCGAGTTGAACTGACCCGTGTTAAAATTCCCTTGCTCCAATCCACTATATTAGATGTGTTCAAGCTTCTAGTTCAAGCTGCATCTGCCATGTAAGTTGTCACTGTTCATCCCCTGATTGATCATGAACTGATGTTCACACAGCAGTTTTCGAGTTGTAGTGGCACATGTAATGACAGCTCGAGTTTACTCAAATCAGTATTTAATCTGTGAATGATTGGCCAGAAGAGAGGGGCAGACTCGGAGGTGGCCTGGGCCTGCTTCCAAGACGCGACGCATTTCTGACTTTCGGGCATCGAGGGCAAAGACTGTAGCGGCGGGCACCTGGTTTCCGATAACCCGAAGCAGACGAAGTCCTATTGCATTTGATGGGTGGGTCGAGTCTCCCTTGGGAAGTGGTTAACGTTATGCGCAACTGTACGGTTGTCAGGATGTCATAGGTTCGATCCCGCCTATGAGTGTTCTTTTTCTCTACTCAACCCAGATTTAATCTGTTTAATCCGTTTAATCTGAACATCGTTCAATGCCGGTTCAATCATAACCCTGATTAATCCGAGCGGCAGCATGTTGCGCCCTGCACTAGAGTGGATCAAACTGAACATTGTTTAAACAGTGATTAACATTTCAACGCCATTTGATTGTTCAAACTTCGTATAGATTTATATACTGCAAGGATATACAACACTCTCATGACTGAGGTTCTGAGCTACTCGACTTATGCAGTACACGGCACCGATTGGGTAGGATTTCCATCTAATAACGAAAGATATACATTTACATTGTCTTGAATAGGGATGCGTCGTGGCGTATTCGCTCTACAACTTCTTCAATACAACTGTCTACGCAGCGCAGTTTGTCTTCATCCCATTTTTTTCTGTCTCTCCTCAAGAACTCGCCGACAACAATATCACTCTGTCGGCTATACAAAATGTGACCGAACAACGGTACACTAATGGAGTACGGTCGGCAACCCCTATTTCTTGGAGCAGGAGTATAAAGTGTCTCTCTTCAACCACTGCACCTGGCTAATAGCGCGTGCAGCCCAATGACATTGGATTGGCTCTGTACGACAGCCCTGTCGGCCAGCTGGCGTGGATGGGAGGAAAATACAAGCTCTGTCTGTATTGTGCTTGACTTTCTCATTCCTATCATACTCACGGTTTTAATCGCACAGGGTCTGACCCGCGCGCGGGGACCCCGCCTTCAGTGCTCAAAAACACGGTAGCTCTGACTTCCCTATCGCTTTTCTACCTCATTGACTCGTTCCTGTCCTCCGTCTGGGTTAATGCACAGAATCCGAACGGATTCCGCACCGTGTATACTAAAGCAAACACAGACGCTCCAATGCTTTTCAGCCAGTATAAGTACAATCCCCTGTTTGGGCCCAAGAGTACGTCGCGAAGGTCGGGAATCTCGTCTCGTACAAAGGTTCGGCTTCTTTCTGCTAGCCGTGTATAAACTAATTACATAACCTGTTCAGTGCGCGATTTTGGAGGGCACTTCCCGGAGCTGGAAAACTCCCCGGCAGTCATTGAGGATACTCGAGAGATGGGACCATATTTTACGGCTTGATTCTTCGTCTCCTGCGCGGGCTTTTATAACAAATTGGCACGTGACTGGTTCAACCAAAGTTCAAATCCAGACTATGATCGGATCTCCTTAGGCACCGAAAGAGTAGAGGAATCTGGAACAGGAATGAAATCCTCGTCTTCTCACGGGAATAATGGCCGGAGGTTATATAACATATGAGCGTTCTTTTTGGTTCGTGCATGCTGATGATTCCGCTCCTTAAATTCAACCATAGCTCTGTGTAGCGATCCGAGAATTATGCGTTAGACACGGCCGGCTCCTGTACAACTCAGTTTGCTACAGTTGAGCTTCATCGCGGTGAGTTCAGAGATAATTATCGGGCGTGGTGCACGGTGCACGGCGGATCCCCTTTCGCCACTTCCACTGTCGAAGCCGTAGATCGGGTTAGACTCCCCGTGCCCGACCTAATCCAGAGTAGATTAATTTTTGGTACAATACTCCCACTCGTTGAATTCCACAATGGCTTCGATGGCTCCGCAAGATCCATTCTGGGCTGAAACCCGGGCTCGATGATCGGCTCATGTCTACTTCACTTCGATGTCATTCGTCTTCATCGTGGCGCACTCAAAGCTAAACATCGGGCGTGGTGCACGATGCACGGCGGCTCCATCTGTTTGGCCGAGTTCTAAAGTACCGAAGCCGCAGGTCGGGGTTCGACTCCCCGCGCCCTACCATCAGTGAAACATGACTTTTTTGTGCATGCTACTCTGGAAATTCAACCAAAGCTCCCAGTTGCGCCTCCGCACCATCCAATGTGGGCCTGGGGACCGGGGATAATTAATTTGAGTTCATGCAGCGACGCAGTTCATATACAGAGAGCACTTTGCTACAGTTCAGCTTCACGTTCAAAGCGAAATATCGTGCGCGGTGCACGGTGCACGGCGGCTCCATTTAATTAAGCGGATTCGTTGTAAGCTGCAGACCGGGGTTCGACTCCCCGCGCCCGACCTCCGTTAGTGAATATCCATTTTTTCCCCCGGAAATGCTGATAGTCGCTGGAGAAGACGAGATCCGAGTAGCTCGTGTAAGGGTCACTTTGTTGTAGGTCAGCTTTATCAGGGTACGTACAGAGATAATTATCGGGCGTGGTGCATGGTGCACGGCGGCTGCATTTACAACCCCTCATAGAAGACATTATGCGCTGGAGACCGGGGTTCGACTCCCTGCGCCCGACCTTCATTGGGGTTTTTTTTTTCGTCGCAATGCTGACTCTACAATGCGCTTAGCATTAATGTCGTACTCAAATCGTATCTCGCACGTTTTATTTTGGGCTCTAGCGACGCGCATCATGCATCAGCGGCGGTGCCTGTGTGGGGAGCGTCGCAACGGCATCGATGCAGTACTTAATTGAATGGGACGGAGATTGCTACCCCTTGCTCTCCCGGCAGTTTAATCCAGGTCAGTTCCGTCCAGTTTGGAGAGCCTCGCTTATAAAGGCGGGGTGCGTGCGCCTGGATGATCATGGATGGACTTGCAATATTACTATCAGACACTCGAATATATCGATGTAGTGGCAGAGAAGCACGATGATATTGATTATTCCAAGGACAGGGGTGGAGTAATGGTGGCGCGCGCGCATAGCAACGAGGTGCGGGGTGACTGAAATTGTAATTTAATCCTAACGCCTGTGGAGACGATTCGGAGTGGTGGCGGCCGCAGCGTACGGCCGCTTTTTGCTGGTCCATGGAGTCGAGGGTGAAGAGAGGCTTATGAATTGTATTTTGAGTGTTGGCTTTTTGTTCTCCGGTGTTTGAGCGCTTTATCCCCTGGAGGTAACACTCGGGGATGAAGGGTGTATGATTTAAATTTGATACATATGGGAATGGAAGACCAAGCACATGCGTGCGTAGGAAACCTATGAATCATAGCGTCGGCTGGTGGTTGCACGACGGAAAAGCGCCTGCCTTTCATGGTGAAGTGATCGTGAGTGTCGATGTCGTCTGTGCTACCTTTGATCGCCGTCGACGGAGATCTAGACCTGAATTGAACGGAATTGACTCCGTTCATCTGAATATTAATCTCGACTTGAGCTTGGACTGATATACGCTTGACTTGACTTGACTCTTGACTTGGCTTTCAAGTTATACATATATGTCGTTGGGCGGCCGGTTGAAATTTGGATGGGGGGGTCAGGATGTTGAACTGTCTGTGCTCGCAGTCTACTCGTGTGATGAGAGCGAACAAATTTCGGAGAAGTCTCGGAGAAGAGAAGGAGGACAAAGGAAGGAAGAGAAGGGGAACCGCGCGCCGCGGATCTCGGGACAGTGATAACCTGTTGATCTCGACCTATCATGGGAAGACGGACCTGGACGGACTGACGGACAGCGATGATGACAGAACCGCGCGACTCGTGCCAGAGATCAGTCTTCGGCGCTGACGGACATCCTTGACCGGCATGCTATCAGAGATCGAAGGGGTTCGATTCGGAGTCAGCGCGCTTCCGAAGTGATCAATGGGGGAGTTTGAGCTGGAAGGAAGGAAGAGAGGAAATTGGACGTGAGATGGGTGGACTGGGTGAGATATTTACTTGCTGACTCAGATGTCGGGAGGAGTGGAAGGTAGCGACGCGCATCAGCATCAGCATCAGCGGCGGTGTCGGTGCGGGGTAACTCTCCGAGACTCCGACGCCCGAGTCATTTCACCCGGACTCCGGAACCAATTCAATTTTAGAGGCGGAACCAGTCCTCCGCGGGACTGTTTATAGTGAGTTTCAATGGACTCACGAGGAATGGACTGCGATTCGGAGGTCCTCCGGCTGTCGAGCATCCGAGTCGGACGCAGGGCGGCGGTGTAGTATTTACTAATAGGTGCACTGGGACCAGGGGCGCGGGAGGGTGGGAGATATGTAAATTTAAATGCTCATGAATGGATCCGCGAATCTGAATTGATTTTGGGTGGCGGCGGCACAGAGGCAAGGAAGACGCTGACACTGAAACAGGAAAGACAAAAGACGAAAGAGGAAGATGCGTACACCGGGGAGAGGGGAATGAAATATTTGTCAGTTTCAGCGGGTGGTTACGGGGTGGAAGCGGGAGCGGATTCGAGGTTGCGGGGTGCATGGGGAAAAATGGATTTGTATCATGGAGAGAGTGAGTTCGAGAGAGGTACTTATGTAGTGAGTTGATGTTAGTGCGATGGTGGTCTTCTTCCTGGCTCGAATTTCAGGTCAGCGAGGATCCGCGGCGGGGGTAATATACCTGGCGGCCGGGTATAATTAAATGAGAGAGTGAGAACTCGGTCCAGGTTGAGAAAGCCGAATCGGGGAACTGCCGTCGTCAAGACGGTGTTAGTATGGGGTCGTTCTGGGACACGCTAAATTGAGGACATAAAAGATAGATGCGAGTCGCCAACGGATGTAAATCGCGAACGTGTAGATCCCGAACCGGTAAATCGCGAACCTGTAAATTGTGAACTTTTACCGAGGGGTTTTTGAGTCCAGATGCTAATGCTGACGCGACGCGTGTTTGTCCGCATATGTAAGCCCGACCTCTCGTAAGCGCCAGCAAGGCCGTAAGCGGAAGCGCAATCGCCGCGGCCCGCTGGACCACCAATCAGCGGTGGCATCATTCGTGGGCAATCAGGCCAAGGTGAGATGCTGATCATGCGATTCCGATCCGCGAGTGTCGGGCACGAAGAGAAAAGGGTCGGAGGCTAGTGCGAGTGCTGGAACGTCGGACCGAAAGGAAGGGAGGAGGGAGGAAGGAAGAAATGGAGGAAATTTAAACCTCCTGGAACACCGGGCTCGGAAGATCAAACAGACACAGAAAATGCTTGTCAGGCCGAGAACGTCGGTGTGTTTTGTTGCTCCAAAGCCTCCAAGCTCCAACTGGGCGTCGCAGCTCCAAAGTACAGCGGCGCCACATCCGCCCTAATAGGGTGGGTTTATCTTGTACCGATCGAAGCCGCGATTCAGGGGCTAGGACGGAATGTGAATCAAATGGAAATAAAGAATGAGGGAAATGAAATGCGGCCACGGAGAGGGGTTTTTTTGTGCGAGTGAGATTCCAAGTGAGACTCTAGTCGCAGAGGGAGCGAGACACAGAAAGACCCTGGGGATTCTTTTTTTTTTTTTGTGGAGTAAAGCAGGGTTTTGGGGCGCAACGGCGCCGAGTGAACAGCGGCAGGGGTTGCGGGGCGTCGCGGTCAGGGGCGCGCATGGTACTGTGATGGTTAGGGCGAAAACAGGGGCAAACAAGTTACATAAGGCCATTTGGAGACAGCCGGTCGCTCGCCTTCCGTCTTTTCCCATCACCACCACCACCCACCACCTCCCCTCCTCGCCGTCGTCGTCGTCGCCGTCGACCTCGCAGCCCTCCTCGCCGTCGACCCCCCCGTCGCCGACTCCCTCCGACTCGCCTCGAGTCTCCCCGACCCTCGTTAACCCGTTCCCGTTAGTAGTCCAGAAAAATGGGGTGTATGCAGAGCTCCGGCGTGGATGAGGAGGCCAAGGCCCGTACGTGCTCTTTCTTCTTTCCTCGCCGTGGGGAGCGAGCTGCTCACCGCCCGTGCTAGGCAACGACGAGATCGAGAACCAGCTCAAGCGCGACCGGATGATGGCGAAGAACGAGATCAAGATGTTGCTCCTCGGTGCGGGCGAGTCGGGCAAGTCGACCGTCCTGAAGCAGATGAAGCTCATCCACCTCGACGGGTACAACGCCCAGGAGCGTGATGCGTACAAGGAGATCATTTTTTCTAATACTGTGCAGAGCATGCGGTGAGTGCGATGATTCCTTTTCGTTTTGTATTTCTTTCGTTGCCTCGCTTTGGCGGTTTGGCGGTTATGGTCCGGCGAGGCCCCCTGTCTTGCCTTGTCGAGACTATTCCTTTTGGGCGATTTCGCTCTTCCCCTCGTCGTATGGGCGTCTTGCGGCCCGTGCGCCCCTCGTTCGCGCTCATCGCCGCTCGCCCCTGTCTCCCGCCTTTGGCATTTGGCGGGGACAGCGACGAGACGTCTTCGGCGCCTTGCCGGCTTCATTCGCTCGTTCTGCGCCTTTTGTTCGCGCGGCGAGGGGGGACAAGTCCCCTGTCGAGCCCGTCCTGTTTAGGCCGTCGTCTCCCCTTCCTGCCTCCTTCGAGTCCCTGCCGGAATTTCGGAGTCCCGCCCTTCGTCCCTCCTGCCCTTCTTTCTCCGCCGCCGCTCCTCTTTTGTCGGCCGCCTCGAGGCGACGGCTGTCTGCCCCCTTTCTCACGTCCGTCTGGGCATTTTTCCTGTCGTTACGTCTGCAGCCCATGCAGCGTGCTTTCCGCCTTGGCGCTCCTTCGAGTCCCTAGCGGACGTCGCCCCTGTTTCAGAGTCCTTCCTTCCTCGTTTCTTTCTAGCCCCGCTCGTTCCCCTTTGCCATGCGGCTGCCCGAGACAATAGTCGTCTCTCTACCCCTCCCCCTTCTGGGCGTTTTTTCTGTCGTTTGTCTGCAGCCCCTGCAGCTCACCCCCTGCAGCTCATCCTCCTGTTTGCCTTCATTTCCCGCCCTTTCCTGCTTTCCTTCGTCCCCCTCGCCGCTTCCGCGCATGCTGACTAATTGGCCCCAGCGCGATCCTCGAAGCGATGCCGCAGCTCGACATCTCGCTCGCGCCGCAGAATGACGCGCGCCGCGCAATCATCATGGCGCTCCCCGCGCAGATCGAGGCGGACGTCCTCCCCCGCGACCTCGCGGACGCTGTTCGTGGCCTCTGGCGCGGTACGCATGCGTTTTTTTGCCCGGTTGTAATGGCTTCTTACGATTGCTCCGCTCGTTTTTTTTTCTTTCGCCCTTGTCTTTCCCCGCCCGCCTATGCCGAAAACCCCCGCTCTCCACGCCCGCTCTCCACGCTCGCTCTGCTCACCAGACCCCGGCGTAAAAGAAGCCGTGCGCCGCTCGCGCGAGTTCCAGCTCAACGACTCGGCGGTGTACTACTTCAACTCGATCGACCGCATGGCAGCGGGCGACTACCTGCCGACGGACCAGGATATCCTGCGGTCGCGAGTCAAGACGACGGGGATTACGGAGACGACGTTCAAGGTGCCTATCTTCCGCGTGGCAAGTGCAGGGATGTGCGCTAACCCGACGTTTCGCAGGTCGGCGAGCTGACGTACAAGCTGTTCGATGTGGGTGGGCAGCGGTCAGAGCGCAAAAAGTGGATCCACTGCTTTGAGAATGTGACGGCGCTGGTGTTCCTTGTGTCCCTGAGCGAGTACGACCAGATGCTTTATGAGGATGAGAGTGTGGTGCGTATGCGTTCTCTGTCTCCCTACTCCCTGTTTGTATCGCGCTCGATTGGCGGCGACGAGCGTCGGGCTCCGGCGCGATGTGCCGTGGCCGTGGCGACCCGCTGGGCGACGCTCGAGAGCTTGAAAAGCGGGTCCTTTGGCCCGGGAGGTCTGCTCCCCAGTCCCCCCCTTGTCGTCCTCCTTTTCGCATACCCACACTCACCTCTCCTTCCTCAGAATCGCATGCAAGAGGCGCTCACGCTGTTCGACTCGATCTGCAACTCGCGCTGGTTTGTCAAGACGAGCATTATCCTGTTCTTGAACAAGATTGATCTGTTTGCGGAGAAGTTGCCGCGGAGCCCGTTGGTGCGTCTCGTTTTCTCTTCCTCGATTCCTTGCTCCGCTCGTTCTCCTTCCCGCTCTGCGGTCGCAGCGCGGCGACGCACCGTCTCTTTTTCGTCGTACTTTCCTGTTACTCCCATCGCCCTCGTCATTCCTCGTCTCAAGAAAGAGTCGACTTGACCGTGGTGGCGGTGGAGTCGTCCCGTTTGGGATTCCCAAACGGGATGGCGATTTCCTATTTTGGACTCGGGGTTTCCCACACGCGTTGTCCTTCCGCTCCCTCTTCCTGTTGTCCTTGGTCCTTTGTCTGCCATCTTCACTCCCACCCTCCTCTTCCAAAGATGCCCCTCCACCTCCCCTCACTCCCCCCCCTCTTACCTGCCCGTCGTAGCTCTCCTTCCTCCTACTTTTACTAATCCCTCCTTCCTCTCCAGGGCGACTACTTCCCGGACTTCACGGGTGGCGACAACTACGACGCGGCGTGCGACTACCTGCTGCACCGGTTCGTGTCGCTGAACCAGAGCGCGGCGACGAAGCAGATCTATGCGCACTACACTTGTGCAACGGATACGCAGCAGATCAAGTGTGCGTGGCTTTTTTCTTTTGCTTGGTTTTGCGCTCTTGCGGGGACGAATGCGAGGTGACGAATCCCGAGCTCGGCGCTCCTCCCTCGTTTCCCGCTGTTCCTCCTGCTTCCCTCTTGCCCTCGTCGACCTATACTGACGCGCTCCCCCCAGTCGTACTGAGCGCGATCCAGGATATCCTCCTGCAGCTGCACCTGCGCGAGTGCGGGCTGCTATAGGCGCGGCGCCCGGCCTATACGCCTCCCCTAGCCGCTCTCTTCCGTCTGTTCTTTGGTGCTGCATGTTTCTACCTACTACTGCTTCTTCTTGCGTAACGTACGTCCGCGACGACCCCTCCATCCGTATCCGTAAACCATCCACATTCACCGTAATGCTCGACACCCCCGCCCACTGCCCCTACGTACATCCTATTCTCCCCTCCTACCCCCCGATCCTGCACCCCCACGTCTCCTCACGATACCTACATTGGAAATGGAACCTCCTCTGCGTCTGTCTATATTATTCATTTTCTATCCGCGTCCATGCCTATACATACATACTCGTTTCTTCTCTTTTTTTACGACTCTACTACATATCGAGAGGTTTATTTTTTTTCCGACTACTCTTTTTTGTTGTTGTGTGAGGTGGAATAAATCACGTTCGTTTGCGCTCGGGTGTAGGCCACGACTATTGCTACTCCTTGTGGATAACTGCTCGAGTACGATCTATGTAAGGGGACCGAAACGAAGCTGGGGATTGAGGATGGATGGAAAGAAAGGAGGAGATGGGGATATCGATAGGCGTACGACGGGTCGGATCTGTCTGTAATAGCATCCATCTGCATCCAATCTGCATCCAGTCCCCGCGTGCCCTGGCGTGTCGGGACACAGGGTCGACCCTCCCGGTGTCGTGCAGGCTACAGGGCCAGGTACGCGCGAGGGAGACGAACGGGGAAGGGGAGACGAGGCTTGATGGCGGGATTGATGAGATCGCTCGATGGCGGTGATGGCGGGATGGTCGTCTCGACGAACCAAATATCATCAACCTTGTGTCAGAGGGTGACAGAAACAAAGAAAGAACTTGGCAACTTGGAAAAAAAGGTGTTGTGGAAACCAGGCGCTGTATCATAGAGGTCAGAACTCGCCGGAGACTCCGAGTCTGGGAGACTCGGAGCCTGGAGGTCGAGCAATGAAATTGATACATTGGGACATTTTACAGGGGACTGTGTCTTCCCGTCTCCAAACTCCACATTAGCGAAGACTATCCGCGTACACCTTCCAGCTCTTCCTGACCGTCCAGACGCACCAGTATGCAACAACCTTCACTGGAACCGCCGCCCCATATGTTGCTTCAAAAGCCGCCAACGCATCGGCGTTCGTCGTTGCACCAGAGGTCGCCGCAATGCGCGTGAGCCACGCTGCCAAATGGAAGTCGTCGTCGCCCGGTGCATCCCCACGATGAACGATCCTGGGCTGTCGGGCAGGAATCCCGGGACGACGTCAAACAGCGCGGATTTCACGGAGGCGAAGTGCGCTTCTGAGTTGGCGAAGTACTACGCCTTGGCGGCATCTGGAGCCTTGCCTGCGAACAATGCCAACGCTCCTGAGAAATAATTCAACACGCGAGGGCCGAAGGAAGCGCACGCTCCGTAGTACGTACCTGTGTTGAAAGCCGACCTGGCCTCCTACAAACTCTTGTACGGCGCTGCTTCGGACTGCTGTGAGTATTTTTGCAATCAAGGCAGACCTGCGGAAGCTCATACATGAGAAACTGAGTAGAGCTGGAGAATTTGATATCCTGCGCCTCCCTTGGTATTCAACTCTTCACCGTTGCTGGACTCGATTTAGAAATCAATCACAGGGAAGTCGTACAACCGGAGAACATCGCAAAATTGGAATTTTACTTCTACTCGAGGAGCTTCAGACATTTAGAATCTAGATACGTACACTTACAGGTCCATGGGCACCACCCTACACCGCTCTCGGCCCTTTGTGTCCCCGGTCTGATCATACAGTGCAAACCCCTCCGCCACCGCCGCAGCGTCCCCAGACAACTTCCCGATTCCCACCAGGCAGTCCGCTAAGTCCCGTAGGCTCTCCCGCCTCCGACAGACGGGATACGCCGTTCGAAAGAACAGCAGCGCTGTCTGCCTGTCTCCATCCGCCGCAAAGCATTGGCCCAGCCGTACGAGCGTTTGGCTCAACCCCTTGACGTCGCCGATCCGCCGCTGTGCCGCTGCTGCCGTAACCAAATGCTGTGCTCCAACCCGCGGGCGGCCCTGCAACATCTCCAGGGCTCCGAGCTTCGCCTCACACTGGGCTGCTGGCTCTGGGACGCCCAGTGACTTCGCGGCGAGAAGGGCACGCTGATATAAGGTCGACGCTTCCTCGAATTTCTCTTGGTACAGTGCAAGGTCGCCTGCGTACCGGTCAGCGTGACTTCTATGAGGCACCTAAACACGCACCATATATGATTTCGCAGTGAAGCTGGCCATATGCACCGTAAGACGTCAGCGTCTTGAACGTACGCGAAGCCGCATCCAGGTAGTGTTTGGATTCCGAGTAGTCATACAGAGACGCTGCAGCAGTGCCTAGCGACAACTGCGCGAATCCTCCCTGGGCTGCCTGAATGGACCCAGTTTGTTCGTACAGAGTTATCGCTTTAAGGTACTGCTCTCGTGCTGCATGAAAGTCACAGCGCGCAAAAGCACCGTCGCCTTTCCCGACGAGCGTCCTCCCTATTTGGGAAAATGCACCGGCGCGTTCCAAGAATTCCGCCGCTTCCTCGAACCGTGCTTCCGCCGTGCCATCGCTCCGTGAAAGAGCGAGTCTTCCGAGCCAGTATAGGGTCATGCCGATCTGACTAGAGGTGAACAATGCAACGGAAACGGGATTCTGGATGCTTACATTGGTCAGATGTTGAAGCTCGCGGAACAGCTTCAAAGCCTGGAGAAGATGAACTTGTGGTTAAAAATAACCCAGGCACTTACCTGCTGACTGAGGATTTCTGATTGAGCCTGAAGGTTGACCGATCAATAATTATGACCAGCATTCTCAGCACCGTTTCTGACCTCGTCGCCCTCGTAAAAGGTAATTTCCGACAAGGACGAGAGAGATTTGGCCTTGTAGTCCCTGTGAGTTCACTTCTGGCGCAAATAAAAAGAGCATTCGGGCACCTGGCAATATGCATTCTGCGCCTCGACTGCAAGTGTGAGGGCGCTCTCATAAAACGCTTTACACTCCTTCTGGCGTTTTGACCCCTTGCATAACTGTCCCAACAACCATGTGCACTCTGCGAACCAAAGTCAGCGTACCAAAATTACAGGGCTGGGAAAATCGAACCGGCGCGGCCGTTGACATTTCCGAACTGCTCGTACAGCGCCAGAGCCTCTTTGCACAGCCGTTCATGCTCTGAACTTTGACCGCCCCTGGAAGATGTAATCCACGCGAGGTGATACAAGACATCGGCCCGGAGCACTGGATCTCCCAATTTGTTCGCAGCAACACTGGCCGACCGGAGAGCATCTGGATTACCCAGATGCGTGTAGCGGGTGAATTTGGAAAGATTGATGGCCCCGTTAATAGCGCCTCGTAAAAGTGGCTGGACTGCAGCGGACTCCCCCGTAGCGTCGAGAGTGAGGTTGACGATCGAATGCAGATTCCCGATTTCGGGAGTCAACCGCTTGACAATAACCTGCCCATGTGGTCCTCTGTGCGAGAATTTGTTAGCAGCGAAAATACTATTGCTAAAGCTCACCCTAAATCGGAGGAAAGCGCAGCTAGTCCCAGATAATATGTCAACACTGACACCCGGTGCGCACTGTCTGACTGATGGTAGAGCACCATATGTGAGCGTATAGGGGAAAGTACACGAGTGCGGTTGTGCCCGTCAGTGTACGCGAGAGACGTTTGCCACAGAGTCGACAACGCCCGCCTGCATTGATTAATGCTTGGGAAAATGGCACCGAGCTGGGTGTTGTCGATCCCATCAGGCAGGAGAGATATTAAACTGAGGAGAACGAATGCCTAGCACTAATTAACTGGCGTCCAACGGAGGAACGATCGAACTCACCTCTGGGACGGCCTTCATCCGGGGGCTGTTAAGAGAAATGCCGATGGAAATATCTACGCTGGACCTGCGGTCAGGTGTCCGATGCAGCAAAGAACTGTGTTCTTCACGCCAGCGGATGAGGAGAGTGTCGGTGCTATCGTTCTGGGTGAGGTTGGCCATGAGTGCGACAGCAAGCGGCACACAATCAATTGCAGTCAATAGTCTGAACCATGTTGGTTTGAGAAATAACAGGGACGGGGCACGCACTGATCAATCCCTGGATCGTCGTCCAGACAATCCGATAGTGCGAGGAACGCCTTCCGGGCAGACGGAACATCCAGCGGGCCGAGCTGAGGAATGAATGGCCGAGACCACTGAACCCCTGCAGGGCGCTGCGAGCCCCGCATCGTGATAACAACCGCAAGGCTGTCGAGAGCACACATGGAAGTCAAAAATATCTCGACCTCCTTCTTCGACAACTCGCTGGACTCCCAAGGCGACTCGAAGTTGTCCAGAACGATGATCTTGCGGTGCTCAGAGTCTCCGAGAGCATCCAGAACCTTCCTTTGCAGCTTGTCGCCCTGTAAACCTAGTGGGCCGGCGATGGAGGTGACGAGATCGTCTTTCCCGCCCGCGGCGTCACACGAGATGAAGTAGCGATGCGTGCTGAAGCACTCGATGACCCGGGGATCGAACAAGACCATCGACGCGACGCTCGTTTTTCCTATGCCTGGGGATACTAATCAGGCGATGCTATTGCAGCAGAGAGAAGCCGCATACCTGCAGCCCCCAGAATTGCCACTCTTCCGGGTGCAGGGGCAATCAGTGTCGCGACCGCCGCGTCTATTTGCTGCTCCCGTCCAAAGAAATCACGGGGTATCCGGGGGAGCACTGGACCCGCCACCGTACTGTAGCACATTAGATGCACGTCGCATTGAAGAGAGTAGGCCGAACGCACACTTTAGACGGTGTCTCCTTAAGCTGGAACATCATCGTGTGAAAAGGGTGAGCGGTGATTTGCGCCGCGACTCACCGAAGTCCCTGTCTTTATTTCGTCCATGAATGATTGACACGCTTCTCTGATTTCGTCAAGGATTCTACTTCGGCGGGCGGCGTCGACCGCCTCCGAGCGGCTAATCCTTTTCTGGAGTCGGACGGACGACTGGAGCTGGACGGGAGAGGAATGTCTATTGGACGATAAGTATTTTGAGGCAATGAAGAGGACTCACGGAGAATAAGTCGATAGCGTGCTGTCCATAATCAATTTATAAGTCGATCCGTTGTCCAGAGCGGGGGCTGACCTTGATATCTCTCTGCAATCTTTGAAGCTTGACCTCGTCCTGAGAGTGCTTCACAAACCACGTAATCGACTCCCGCTTGAAGAGGTCCTATTCGCCGTGATATTGAAGCCCGGTCATCTATGGCGATAAAGTGAATTTGACATGTACCTTGAGTTTCGAATACACCTCCTCGAGCCGGCTGTCGGTAAAAGTCAACCTCCGAAAGTCAAATACAGCCTTTGCGCGTACAGGCACAGCCTTGATATCTCATCCAATAACTCCGTGTCCGCGCCAATTTCGTCCTTGTGCTCTTCAACTTGCCCAGCGACTACCATTGCGAGCTGGCCAACGTCCTCAGCCAGGGCCATGGACTCGGCCTTGTTCGAGGACGCCGTCTGAAGAATGGCACGTCAGCTCTGTCTTCAGGTGTTGCCGTCAAGTTCGCGGCTAACCTGGCATGTATCGAACACCCTGAAAGTAAGTGCGTGTGAGCCACCACCTTTACACCTTTCAAGACTCACAGTCGGGCGACCCCCGCAAAGCCTGGGACGCGTCAGCCAAATTGATTTGTGATTTTCGGCCCGATAATCACGTACCTTTTAGAACGGCCAAGTTCCCAGCCTCACCGATCTGTCCAAGGAGGAGTAGGCTCTGGCTGACGGCGCCCGAGGTGAGGGACGCGGACGCAGCTTGGTCTATGCGGCGCGACATATGGGACTCCGGAGAAAAGGACCAGGTTCCGGAAGGCTGGTCATGCCGCATTTTATGTAAGGCTCGCCGCCATCATGATGTCTGATAGCGGTGCCATCACGATTTGATCACGATTCAATTAAATTTCCTACACCGATTTTTTCCAAGGCTAGTGGTTCGTTCGGCGCTTTACACAGATCACTTCCTCTCTCTCTGCCTCGCACCCGGGTCAAAGCTGGCACATATCTGAAACCCTGGGATAAATCAAGCGGAGGACTTGGATCGAACGGCCTTCATTCGCAAGAATGAGCGCATTCCGTTTTCCACAGAGCAGATGCTTATCTACTCAAGCTATGTAGCATGTTCATCCGCTGTTGCTTGCCGTCGATACATGTACCTCACCAGTGGCTTCGAGCATGTCACGAAATGGTTGGACCTGGCGGATTACTGTCGGACCACCAGAGGAGGACACTTTCAAGCGTCTGCTGGCGGGTCAATGAAGGCATGGAAGAAGGGTACGAAGGAAGGAACTCTTCAGGTACATGTAATGCTGTGCCTGCCACTACACTATGTCCGATGTTAGTCCGATCAACATTCACTGCGTTCCGACGGCTCCTACACTTAGCCTGAGCGTAGGTTTCCTACAGACATATATATATAACTACACAGAAAGCTGTGTGTAGTTGGACTAGACATAATATTTGTAGGTCCGTAGAGATCTATGTAGCTCATCTGAGATCTGTTCAGGTCCATGCAACTGTGTGTAGGTCTGTATAGTGACATATACAGGGGCCAAATATCAATCAGGTCAAGGGACATACAAAGGAGAGGAAAGCGAGTCAGCGAATCCACCACCCGGGATCGTAGGCGCGGGAATCATAGGCGTGGATGGGGTGAGCGCTGCGTTCGTGGTGGAGCTCCCACTTGGAGCCGGAGGCGCCGAGACGGGAGTAGTTTCAGTGGTCATGCTGCTGACCCCCGTTGGGGCGTCAAACACATACCCCGTGATCGACTCGTACACCCAGCCACCCGGCACCGCGTTACTTTTTTTTTTGCGCGAGATGAAACGGAGCTCCGCAGGATAAATTTATCTGTGCTAACAAAATTTCGAACATTACCATATTTCGCGGCGGCGCGGCGGTAGCTTCACAGCGCCAAGGATTGCGACGTAAGGAAATATTTCAACGATTTACCAGCAGGGACTCAACATGGCCGAAAAAAGATGCTATTTACAATTTTATGCCCTATCCCTGAGTCGAACAAGGGATTCCCGGCTCACGAAACCGTGACCAAGAGTGGATGAATGCCGCTGCGCATTCAGGGCTTCCAACGGGGCATGAGACGACCTTGAACACGGACGCTGGATAACGAAGTTGCATCAACTCACACAGCGACACATATGATGTGCAAAATAAATGCTCCTGAGCAGTCCTGATGCGATGAAGAAGAAAGGCTGGATCCACAGGGGGACCGAAAGGTGCCAAGGTCGTGCTGGTGGGTTCGCCGAGTCGTAGACCAGATAACCTCTCTTGTGATGACACGCAGGAGGCCCTAGTAATAGAATGATCAGTACAACAAAAATGTAGATCGACTTAGCTCGATGTGGAATAAAAGCTCGGGCTCGCGCGGAATCAGAATGTAAAGGAATGGATTCGTGGTGGTGGTAGGAAGCAAGGAGGAAGGTGATGGAAAGTTCTCGAATATTACATGATGGGAAGGCTGCTCCCGTGCTAGTGGGACACCGGAGCCCGCAACCGAAATGTGGAACTAAAAATGGCCGTTGTAAATCCATCGGCTACCTCAACACCTTCAGCACGTCGCGAACCGGGTATCTGCGCAAAGATGTATAGGGAGATGCATGCTGCCCCTGCCCCTGCTCAGCGCCGGATGTGGGTGCCCAGGCCACTCCGAGATTGATCCCCGGCACAGTCCGAGCTCGCGACGGCATCCAGCATCTTAGGAACTTTGGGATTGCTATGAATATCTGTATAGTATAGGATCCAATGAATAAATATGGTGGCAAAATAATCAAATGTTGTAATCATAAAGTACTGAACCTGACCATATTTCGAAGCTAGCGCTCGCAATATCCAATGGTGCAAGATTCAGATGGCTTGGCAGTACATTGCGGAGAAAGTTGATGGTGTAGCTGCAAAGGACATCTGGCATGAAGATTGTAGAGATTATTAGTTCCAAAGTGAAATGAGCAACACTGGTTGAACATTTCAAGTTTTTTGGTGAAAAAATTGGTGCAAAATGTTTAGGATTTTGCAGATTTTTTTGCTGAAAAAATACTGTAGATGAAAAACTTGAAAGTTTTTCAGGACTTTTGGACTCAAAGTGAAAATGTGAAACAAAGTGAAAAAACTTTTGAAAAACTTTCAAGGTTTTCACCTACTTTTTTGGTGAAAAACTTCTGCAAAATCCTAAACATTTTTCACCAAATTTTTCACCAAAAAACTTGAAATGTTCAACCAGTGCAAGAACAACACGTTGACTAAATAAAATGAAAAATGGATGCGAGGTAGTGATATATTTGCCCTGCATGTGCGATCAGGCCAAATTCCGAAGGCGACGAGCTGGGCAAGGCGCGCTTCCACACCTTAAAAGCCAATGGGTCATCCTGATTTCTGTGCCAGGACAGATATTTCTTTTGGCCTATGTAGTTGAACTACATTCGGTGGGGTTCTCTAATCATACAAATTCATAACAAAGGAACACAAAGGCTTCCTTAATTCCCCGAAGACCATAAGTTCCCTGTACCAAATTATGGGGGTGTTGAAGTGGTCCTTTCCACTCAAACGTGAACCTTCATCTGCAGCTTCATGTAAGCGGTAGCCCCATCCAGCAGAAATATAGTTTTATTACAATATTTTATTAAACAAGGGTGAGGGACAGGGGGCCGGGGTGTAGGATATTGGGTGGAATTCAAACTCCGCCTGGTGGAGCCGGTATGCCGGCGATATTGATGGTGGTGTGTTTGGTGGTATTTCCAACTCCCAAACTTCCTGCTGAAACCTCAAATTTCGGTTTTAATTTCAGCACACACTGAAAGCAATCCTTTTGAGTGTGCTAAAATTGATTTGCGACTGAGCAATGGCTCTCAGAAGGATTGCTTTTGGTTTTGTGTTTCAGTTTGCACTGAAATTAAAGCCAAAATTGGGGTTTCGGGCTGATTTGTTGTGTTTGAACACATTTCAGTCCAGTCTCAAACAAATCCTATTCCTCTAATAAAGGTTACACCATTGGTGGGACTTGTAGTACTGAAAAGAGCTTCCATTGCAGGCCATTTTTTGTGCAACTCAATAGCTGGGTGTTCAATTAGCACCTCGGCTGTGCCTATATTTGGCAATAACCGGTGTGATTGTCAGTTCATCATCCCTGCTACAGTTTACCGGCACTGTTACAAGTGCTTGCCAACACTTAAGACAAAGTGTCCACTCTTACTAGCAGTGTCTGTCTGCAGACTCCGACTCCCAGTGTCCTAACTCCTGTATCACAATACTGTGGTGGCTCTGCAAATTCAATGCATGAACTTGCTGATTTAATTGGCACATCACATATGCTAGAATAGGTCCCTCTCGACTGTGCTTGGAAGTCAACATTCAATGTAACACTGGTTGAACATTTCAAGTTTTTCAGTGAGAAAATTGGTGAAAAACTTTACCGATTTTACAGGAATTTCTCACTGAAAAAATAGGTGAAAAACTCAAAATATATACAGAACTTTTTTGACTCACAATCACTTTTTTCACCAAAAACAAAAAAAGTTCATAAAAAGTTCCGGGTTTTTCACCTACTTTTTGATGAAAAATTACTGTAATATCGGTAAAGTTTTTCACCAATTTTCTCACTGAAAAACTCGAAATGTTCAACCAGTGTAAGTTAGCTAAACACTCATTTCGGTGAATTTGGACTCAGCCCCAGATATCCGGTGATACACTGCCCAATGAACCCGATCTCATGGACCACTTCTATATCCAATAATGTCCCCAGTCACCCACACAGGAAGGATAACCAAATAATCCAAGTTGGAATACTGGAAAGATACGCAGAAAGTACTTACATCTGCATATCTGTGGGCCCAGGGCAGAGAAAGCATTCAAAAGACACTGCAGAAATATTATAATCTAAGAATATCTTCCGAATGCCTTCAGCATATTTTGAATAATTCCAAGGCTAAGATATGCGAAAGTTATTGTGAATACTTTTCCAATATCTTTTCCCTATTTTGGCCTGGATTATCTGGTTCTCCTCCCTGAGCCACTTGATCCAATGACCGAAAGGTGCAGACAACTCCAGTTTCACTTCACCCAATGCCAGTGCACCAACACAGGGACAGTACAGTAGTGTGATGTGGACTGCAGTTTCATAAACTGCTGAGCGAGGTGAGCTAGTTTAGAAATGTACATCCTCTAGGGGGGATTTTTCTGTCGCTGCAAACACTGCACCTTGATGCTAGGTTTATTTAATTCAGAATGTAGGTGTTTTATAGCAGTGTGAGCCTTCTTTGGTAAAGAAGGGATATTTTACAACTGGGTGGTTTTAGTGCAGTAGGACAGTCTTCTCAGTGTGCACTGTCAGACAGAGCTCTACAGCCTGGTCGAGAAGGGATGATTGAGCATGATGCTGGCTCCAAATCAAGGATGCCAAGGTTGAATATGTGTTTTTAGAGGGCCTCCTCAGTTGTATAGTCCGACTCCAAAGGCATTTGGTGTGTAATTCGTTAGCTGGGGCAGAGGTTTTTTTTTAACTAGCTCGGTTCCTCGGCCAAGTGCTCCCTTCTTTGAACCTCTTCTCTTTATATGTCCCAACCAACATCTCCTTCTCATTCTCCTATCTGCCGGCCGAGGCCAAGGTAATCTGGGCAAGGCTAGTGGCTACACGCTGAGCTCGGCTGTGTCGCTTATGTGACGGTTTTCAACTACCCTATCTGATGAGGAAGAGGGGTTGGATTGGATAGGGAAGTGTAGGGCTGGGCTTCGAAATAACCTGGCCTTGCCACAGATGGTTCGGTGCAGGAAGGAATGTGTCTCTGAAGAGCAAGAGAGTGTTTTCTGGTAATAACAGTTTGTTTTGAGGGAGACTGGGTTGTACTTTAGAGCTTTTTACAGCTTTAGAGGATGTGGGTACAAAACCAATATGATTTTCTATCAGCATACATGCTGTATTTATACTCCCTGTATTCCGCAGCTGGCACTCCTACCGGCCTGCCTGGATAACACTACCTGTCCTCATGCTACTCTCCATGCACTTCTCCACAGCTCTCCTTGTTTGGATCCTTCTCTGCTCAGTGCCTACTCATCCATCTGTTGTAATACCCACTCAGTCTACCCCCAAATGCTCCTTTCTTCCACTCGGCAACCCGTTTTCTGTGCTTGGTACAGGTCCCTCCCACTTGGTGTCTCAATTCATGTGCTTGGACAGTCTTCCCGTTGCTCAGTGTCCGGATATCTTTGCTCAATACATGTCCTCCCCACTCAGCACCTTGTCCCTGATTACTTGCAGACCTTTTCCCCTATTATCTATATGTTATTCTGATTTTCTTTAGAGTCTCTGTAGTCAATGGCTCAGTGTAGCCCCGGTCTCGAGTGAAAAGTGCTTGGTCTGCTTGTGGTTTAGATGCATTATTCCTCGGTACGTTTCTTGTGTTGGATCCTGCTCTCCGGGATTTTGGGACTTTGCGTCGCCTGCATGGCATAACTGGTATTTCGTCCTGCAGATATATTACATAATCTATAGTTCGCGCGTTCAATTCAAGTCGCAGATTCATGATCCGCCTAACCAACATCTTTTTCCCTACCACGCTAATCTTCAGTCCTCATGTCACCTGTGTAGCATAGTTGGTATGTTGGCAGAATTATATTATATAATCCAAAGTTGTGCGCTCAATTTACACTGGGCAGTTATCATTTAGGACCTTTGCCTTTTACTTGTTGCTGCTTGGTTCCTTGGTTTTGGTAGCGGACATACAAACACGGTTGCCCCACGTACTGCCCAAAAGGAGTGATTGTGGGCTTGCACAATGAGAGTTGAAAATCTGGCTTAACAGTTTTGTGTGAATGTATCTGAAGACTGTTCCCAAATATTTTGGGGAATTTCGGTTGAGAAATGAAGGATGAGTTCCCAAATTGATGTGGGCCGACAATACCATCAATTTCTGATCATTTTGGAACTAGTCCTTCAGTTCCCCACTTTTACATATGCTTTAGTCATGAGCGAGTAGGCTTGAACAATGCAGACAATACGGTTGGGCCAGAATTTCTATTTCGGACAGAGAAAAGGTCAATTTTTGGAAATCTTCTCAATAAGGCTAAATCACATGGGGCAACCGTGTTTGTATGTCCGCTACCTTAACTTGCTTCTTCACCCATGAGGCTGTGTGGTTTAATTGGCAATACATCGCCAAATGTCAGTCAGTGTTTGATTCTCACCATGACCATTTTCACAGGGGGCAAAACATGGGGCATGTGTCCTTGACATGCCTCCGAGGCATGTATCAGGCAAGTCTCGGGCATATACCCAGGCATGAGGCTACAGAGGCCACTGAAAACAATGGCAGTTCATAATCCCTTTGTGTATTTTTGTCAACTCTTTGTGCAACGATGTGGAGTTTGGAATCACACCGACAATTTATCATATTTAGGGCCCACCCAGGTGCAATTCAAACACCCAAGCGTCAAGTTGCAAGTAGGTGGGCCTGAAATTTAATTTACTTCTAGCACTTTCGGTCCCACTGATTTTGTAACCTAAAGTAGTAGAATAAAATTACAATTTGGCTGCCCCGAAACCCATTCGGAAGCCTACAATTCAGATTACACAACTGAAATTGAAAACCGAAATTATTGGTATTGGGATTGGAAACGAGGCGCCCGAGACTCTATCTCTCAATTGTACTGAAATCAAAGCCGGAACTCAAAATGTTGTCTCTCGTTTTAGCTGTCCCGAAACCTATTAAAATCCCGAATATCGGTTTGAATTTCAGCCCAAGCCAAAATGCAAACCAAAATTAGTTGTTCTAAGTGCACTGAAATTTGGGGATCATCCGCGGACTAAATTTCGGCATGCTTGGAGCAACTAATTTCGGTTTGCATTTTAGCTTGCACTGAAATTCAAACCAAAATTTGGGATTTTAATAGGTTTCAGGACAGCTACGAAACGACATTTTGAGTTCCAGTTTTGATTTTGGTGCAATTGAGAGACAGAGTCTCAGGCACCTAGTTTCCAATCCCGATACCAATAATTTCGGTTTTCAATTTCAGTTGAACTTTTTTGTAATCTGAATTATAGGCTTCCAAATGGGTTTCAGGGCAACCGACTCGCAATTTCATTCCACTAATTTAGGTTAAAAAATCAGTGGGACTGAAAGTACTAGATGCAAATCAAATTTCAGGCCCACCTACTTGCAGCTCGACACTTGGGTGTTCAAATTGCACCTGGGTGGCCCTAAATATGATAATCATCACTGTGAATCCCCGCTGAATCCGCTGGAATCAAACTGGCAGTAAAAATAGTGCCATGTGTTGTAGCGGAGTTTGAATCCGAGTGCCAACTCAAGTCCTCTCTCTCGTTGGGTTCCTTCCCTGCTCAACCCACTATAATGCTTTCCCCACTTCGTCTTCAGGTGTGTATGATTTCATTGGGGGATACAAACAGGTCCCAGGATGTGATCTTCGGCAAATCTTCGGCAGGGTCCCGATCATCAAGTCACATCACCTTAATCATGGTGTCTTTGTTTCTTTGTTTCTTTATTGCATTCTTGGCACAAATCCTTTGATAACTCGCTAGCATACCGGGGGACATGCCTGGACACATGCCTCTGAGGCATGTTAAGGGCATATGCCCTGGCTTTTGCCCCTTGTGTTTCTCTTTTCTTCTTCATTATGTTTTTTTCTGCTCAGCGCCCTGTGCTCGGTATGCCTCTTTTTTGCTTCCTTTTCCATATTCCGGAGTGATCCCAACATGATAGCTCACAGTGGTTTGCAGTATCACACAATTCACAAGGTTGTGAGTCTCTCTCTGGGCCCGTGAGATTCGGTGGTGGGTCACGACCTGCTTCGGTACTATGCGGAGCAGATAATCCAAAGATTCAATTACATGAAACAACCCCAAACAACAAAATCAATACCATGGGCGCCCGGCGATCATCTGGATCGCGAGCATTTCCTCGCCCTCTGCGGGCCACAACCCCGTCTTCGGTCGCTGGTCAGGGGGATACACGAGATGCCCGCACCCCGGGGCGTGCGCATACAGATCCGCCTCGTGCTCCGCGTCCTCCCCGCCGGGTTCCTCCTCGTCGTAGCACGCGGGCCATGCGGTGCACACCACCAGACCCTCTACACCGAGAAGTCCGCGGAGCTTTTCCTGGCGTAGACGGGACGCGGGCCCGTAGCTGAACCGCGTGTCGTGCAGCGCGGCGCTGAGGGAGCGCAGCGGCAGCTGGCGTGCGGATAAAAAGGCGCCCAGAGCGGGCCACGAATGCGTCTCGATCTCCGGCGCGTCATAATCATAGTCATCCCCGACCTCCTCGCCATCGTCGTGGCCGTCGAAATCCGTTGCGGGGATCTCACGGCCGTGGTCGATTATGAGATGCTGCACCGCGGGGAGCGGGCCACCCAGCGCGAGCAGGTTTGTTAGGTCTCCGACGCTGGGGCTCCAGTGGGTTAGGTCGAGGAGCTCAAGAGCGGGGAGGGCGGGGAATGTCTGCGTGTTGAGAGAGAGGGCGGAGAATGGGGGGTACGTGGTTGATTGGGGGAGGGATATCCGCAGGCATTTCAGAGAGACGGCGTGCGTGGACAACACGTCAATCAGGTCGGTGTGGAAGTCCGTAAATGCGGGTGTGATACTGTCCTCGATGATATGTGCCCATTGATACATGAGCATGAGCGTCAAGGGTAGGTACCCGCGCAGAGGCTGCCCGAAACGCCGTAAGTCAATGCTATTCACGCGTGCACGATAGCTAATACGCACCCACTGGACGCAGAAGGACTCCAGATTTGTGATTTCCTTCAAAGAGGATAGCAAATTGAGGGGGGTGGCGATTCCTCCGGTCGGCAATACCAACTCCACATGTCGCAGTGTGCTTTTATTCGCGAGAACCAGGTCGTGAAATGCGGAGCTGGCCTGGTCAGTCCAGCGCTCCCGCTCAGCGCGGATGTTCTTGTCAAGGTAAGCCTCGAGTGCGAGCCGGCCGCAGGCTTCCTCCAGCTGAGACTGTATCTGCCGTTCGGTCCTCAAGGCATCGTAACGGTCGAGGAACTGGCGGGGAGCGTGGTCCGGGAATGGCACGCAGAACACAAGCGACGACAGACTCCCGGGCGTAGGCTTGCCGGGTACATCTAGAGATTGAAGCACGTAACAGTCCATGCTTCGAATTTCTTCAAGTTGCGATGCAAAAGAGAGGACGAAAATGCGGCGGGTGCTGTTTGTATGCAGTGCTAATTCGGGAGTTGCAAGACGTAAGCCAAGACCGCGACGGCTCCGGTGGCGGTGTTTCCCGTTTCCGTGGCTACGTCATCACTTCTGACCTAAGTTGCCTGACCTTCTGGACATCGGAGTTCGAATTCTTGAACGAGAAGCGGACATCTGGCAGACTAGAGTGGTCTATCGGCGATCGCATTGACATCTGCGGTATATATGGTTGAAACGTGAGTCTTACTTATCGCTCCCGTCCACTATACTTTACGAGACCCACAGTAACCCCGAATTCTTGCTGACGACGGAAAACACTGGAGGGTTTATGGGAGAGAGATGTCTACTCTTGATACGCACGACTGCAACTTGGTTTTGACCCTGAACCACATGTGAGTTGGACTTTAATCAACTGTCCAACTCCTCGGACGGTGGGAGCTGGCTAACGAACGCAATGAATAAATTTAGGTGATGCCATTCAATTACAAGGAAGGAACCCGATCTTGATTCTTTGCTGATAGCAACCCGAATCGTCGAACCGCCTCGTCAGGCTTGGTCCCGCCTGGCAACGCTACTATCATTACTGTATATATGATCGGGACCCACAGTTATCAGGCAGCCAGACCAGATTCGTGTTTTGGTCTCCCATTTTCTCTTCTTTTCCCGTGCTAGACACCGGCCTTTATCCTTCGCCGTGCACTCTTTTTTTCACTGCGATACATTTTTTTTCATTGCCATCACGGTGCTCCTCTCAGCCGTCGCTGTGCAGGCTCTCCATTACCACCGGCCACATTCCAGCGACGCGCCGGTCTCAATTTTCACATTTTGACGGCGGGTGCGGAGGCCTGCGACGACACACAGGTGAAGACCATTACAGCCGGGATAGCGGACGCAAAGAAGCTGGCGAACGTTGCTATCACCACCTTGAAAGGCGATAAGATGGAGAACAGCAATGGATTTATCCATCTCTTCGGTACGCATCCAACGCATCTCTGCTTCGTTTTCTATACTAACTGTTCATATCATAGGAAAGAACCTGGTCACACCAGCCGCGATCAGCAAGCGGTTCGCAATCGTAGAGAAACTTGAGCAACCAGCAAAAGTCACGTCGTTGGATGCGTTTCAACAGAGCCAGAATGACGTAGTCTTCACCTGCATTCCAGAATCCGATCCGAAGGCCAAGCAAGCGTATGCGAACGTAGCCAACCTTGGAAAAAAGACCAAGGGCACCGCGGAGACTCCCACTGTCAACCTCATACGGCTTACGCCCAAGGGTATTGCGGTGAGCTCGCACTTGACCTACGCATTCTGGGCTGGTTGCTGAGCTCCTACAGAACCCGGAATCCTTTACAGAGGCTGCCGCCAGAATCAAAGCGGGCACCAACGTCGGATTGACCGCTTTCAAATTGGACAGCGACGGCAACGGGTTACCCTCACTGGCATTTACTCTCGTTCACGAAGTCCAGCACTGTATCGCTATGCTCGGCGGCGAGAAACACTTCAAAGATCAGAAAGCGGCCGGAGGCAACACCAACGCAGTTGGGATCAACCAGGTTCAGTTGATGCCGGAGGCCACGAAGCAGAAGAATCCGCAGAATTATGCCTGGTTCGCATTACTGGTGCGTCGGCGCTCGGTCCGGAAATTGCTTCATACTAAGCGATATAATCACGAATTCTAGGCGGCTGCCAACCCCGAATTTTCGATGCGGACTGCGCCTTTGGGGAGAAACTAGGCGGGGTACCAGCCAAACCGGCCACGGCAGCCGCGGCCCCTGGGTCACCTAAAGCGGGTAGCGCAACTAAGGCGGGCGGGGCAGCAAAGAAGACCCGTGATTTGGATGCCAGGGCCAAGAAACCAAAGGTGAAAGCCAAAAAACCGGCAAAACCTGTGAGTAATCAATCCTCATTCTTGTTTAATTACCCGGCCTGATTGAGCGTTCCCAGAAGGCACCCGTGAAAAAGGCGCCCGCAAAGCCCAAGCCAGTCCCAAAGAAACCGGCAAAACCTGTGAGTAATCCTCGTTCATGTTCAATTACCCGGCTTGATTGAGCGTGCTAGAAGGCACCGGCGAAAAAGGTCCCCGCAAAGCCCAAGCCTGTCACTAAGAAACCGGCTGTGAGTTTGAATGTAACCTCCCTCAAAGAAATCATCTAATGATCCGTTGCATAGGCGAAGGCCAAGGCTCCTGTTGCTCCCAAAAAAACAGCATCTGTACGTCTTGCCCAATATTTCGCACTCAATAGTCAGGACTCAAATCAATCTTATCAGAAAGCACCCGTGACACCTGCAAAGAAAGTCCCAACGAAATCAGTGGTGAGGAGAACTCCGAGTTAAATCAAACGCTCATTTAATTCTTGCTTACATAACAGGCGAAGCCTGCGACACCTGCGAAGAAAGTCCCAACGAAAGCAGTGGTGAGGACAACTCCAAATTAAATTAACGGCGCATTGAATTCCCGCTTGATAGGCAAAGCCTGCGACAAAGACACCAACGCCCGTATGTCTCACTGCATTCTCCTGTATCGTTCCTGAGGACTAAATTCTACATCGCAGAAAGCTCCGGTCAAACCTACGAAGAAAGTCCCAAAGAAAGCAGTGGTGAGCACAAGTTTACTCTACAGTTCCTCTAATGTCCCTTTTATAGGCAAAGCCTACAACGAAGAAGCCGGTCTCTGTATGTCTCTCTCCATCTCCCACCACATTCTCAGCACTCAACTCAACCTTCACAGAAGGCTCCTGCCCCACCTGCGAAGAAAGTTCCAGCGAAATCAGTGGTGAGCATAACGAGCAACTAGATCTATAACAGATCCGATCCCCCTTCATAGGCAAAGCCTACGAAGAAGCCGACCTCTGTGGGTTATGATATCGGGTGCTCCATTCCCCAGGACTCATTATACCTCTTTAGAAGGCTCCCGTGAAACCTGCAAAGACACCAGTCGCTGTCCGTTGTTTCCTCCCTTCTTGCTCCATTCGCAGCTCATTTCTTACGCAGAAGGCACCCGTAAAATCTGCGAAGAAGCCAGTCACTGTACGCTGTTACCACTCTTTACTGGCCTCTTTCCCACAACTGATTCAACCTTCAGAAGGCTCCGGTCAAAACTACGAAGCCTGCATCTGTGCGTCGGGCTCTCAATTACTGCTGTATTCCGAGGACTCATGCAACATCCTTAAAAGGCTCCGCCAAAGTCTGCTAAGAAGACAGCATCTGTGCGTCGTGCTGTTCTCCTCTTTCACTCCCCGGGACTCATTCAACGAGCGCAGAAGGCTCCCGCGACGCCGGCGAAGAAATTGCCCACAAAGGCGCCTGTGAGTACAGCGCAGATATATATTCGCCCATACCCTAATTAGTATGTTTATAGGCAAAAGGGGCCACTGGGGTAACACTGGGGACAATAAGCAATATACGGGGCCTGTATATCCTCAGTATATCCTCAGTATTTTACAAAAATCCCCAGAATATACCCCCAATATACGGGGTCTGCATATGCTCAGTATTTTTGAAACATACTAAAGATATCCTTACAATAT
This sequence comes from Mycena rosella, assembly GCA_029378255.1. Classification (NCBI taxonomy): domain Eukaryota; kingdom Fungi; phylum Basidiomycota; class Agaricomycetes; order Agaricales; family Mycenaceae; genus Mycena; species Mycena rosella. Next base: position 50,278 of record JARKIE010000247.1, read on the forward strand.
CCCGAGGTCTGATGGCTACCATATATGGACTCAGGATATGCTCAGTATTTTGTAATACAACATGTACAAATAATGTCCAAAATAGAAATAAAAGACCTGCCTTGTAAGGAGAGGCTCAGCTGAGGGCAATTAAGAAAATTAAATTTAGGGTGAGGGTTTCCTTATAAGGAAATAGATAAGATAAGATATACCTTATAAGGAAACCCTAACCCTAGCATCAAGTTCCCAATTTTACCTCAGCTGAGCCTTCTCCTTACAAGGAAGGTCTTTTATTTCTATTTTTGGACATTGTTTGTACATGTTGTGTTTCTAAATACTGAGCATATCCCGAGTCCATATATGGTAGCCATCAGACCTCGGGATATTGTAAGGATATCCTCAGTATGTTTCAAAAATACTGAGCATATACAGACCCTGTATATTGGGGTATATTCTTGGGATTTTTGTAAAATACTGAGGATATACTGAGGATATACAGGCCCCGTATATTGCTTATTGTCCCCAGTGTAAAGTCTGCCACGCCTCCCAAGGCGACAGCATGTACCAAATGTGTGTCGTGCGAGAGCATCAAGAAAATCATCCCCGGCACGGATACTAAGCTCCTGGCTTTTGATGACGACTTCTGATGCCCTCGTATGGAGTAGGTAGAGCCCGGCCCTCGTTTATTTAGTAATGCACAAAATCAATGATTAACGGTTGAGGTGCCGTGCTACGAATTCCTGGGTTGTAGTCTCGGATCATACTCTCAGTACTGAGCAAAACTATAAAATCATATACAGTCAGGCTGCTCATAATGCATGAGCTCTTAATGCATAATGTCCATAATGCATGGGGTTTGGGATTCACCAAAATGCCTATTCTCACTGTAAAAGGGTGCTCATAATGCATGATTTTCATAATGCATAGGGTTTGGATGATTTTGGCAGGGAACCAACCTTATGCATTATGAGCAACCTGACTGTACTGCATTTTATAAAATGATAATCTACAAAATCTGAGCATGGCACCCCCTGCGGAATCACAGCGCAAATGTGCCCTTATAAGTAGATTTTATGTGTATATAGAAAGAATTGAGCCCAGGGCGATGGATTTGGGCAGAACCATAAAAAACAGCTCAAATGGAAGTAAAATCAGCTGCGCCCTAAGTGGCCGTAGTGGCAGCTTGCGAAGCGGTAAATGTCGGGTGAACATACTATGTGTTGAAATGGGGCCTGTCACGCGTCCTAACTCGTTTCCATCACTTCCCCCCTTTCCGTCTCATTGCTGCGGACTCCCGATCATACTTATATTACCTCGATATCGTTACCATACGCTAGCTTGTATCCCCCATCGCACTCTGTACCCCTCGTACCGTTCCTGCCTTATATATCCTTGCTCAGCACAACCTTTGTGTGACTGTGGACTTCTAACACTATACTGTATAATTACATTCAATTCGACCGTCATGCGTCACTCCCCCCTTGGTCGATGGCGAATATTGGTATTTTGTCACACGTCACCTATAGGGTGGTCGAATGTAATTTTCGTCACAGACCATCCAAAATTGTGTCCGCGATGCGTAAAATAGAAAATTTTCGTTCCGGTGGTTGAATTTTTCGGTTCCGTCACGCAATATTTCGGCCGTGGTCGAATGGTCGAATCGGTATTTCAGGTCACACATCACCCCCCCGGTCGAATTGAATGTAATAATACAGTACTAGTGATGCCCTTGGCCTGGCTTGGCCTGAAAGCCAGGGCTTTGGCCTGGCTTGAGCGGGCCTGGGCTTGGGATTCCTCAGGCCAAAGCCCAAGCCAACCCCCAGGGCTTGGCCTGGCCTGGCTTTGGCCTGAGCCCGGGCTTGAGTAGGCAAGGGGACTTTAACAGACCGAGCCATGTATAGCTCCATGAAAGATAGATAAGTGGGAGCAGTGTTAATATTGTGTTTACCCTTACCATTCAGACACATCTTCGACCGTTTCTGGTCGGTTCGGAGGATTCCGCGCGAGATTTAAATTCTTCGCATGAGTCCGAAAATGGTTCAAAACCGACATGAATACCTCAAGAAGAAATCGGAATTTAGTAAGCCCAATCAGAGTTGAATTTTGCCGGGGAAATATGATCCACCATACTGAACTGATGCATGCCTACCCAGGCCCGGGCTTGCAGGCCTGGCTCGGGCTTGAAAATCTTCAGGCCAAAGCCCTGGGCCCGCTCAGGCCCGACGTCGGGCCTGGCTTGGCCTGGCCTGAGCGGGCTTGGCTTGGAGGGCTTGAGGGCCTGAGGCCAGGCCACGGGCATCACTATACAGTACCGCGTTATGTGGTTGTGTGGTGCTCTGCGCGTCGCGTAAATGTGTAACGTTTTGTGACAGCGTGCTCTGAGATAACTACAATATCCACTCGATGAATTCTAGATGCAGGAATGGCGTCTAACAATTAATCGACTATGTCGATCCAGATTCACGCCATCCACCCCGACAACGAGGCGAACTTCAAAGCACTGGCGACAACGCCGCAAAACATACGCAGCACGCGCAGCGCCATCCATACCGCGTGCACAAATTGCTTCAAGAATGACGGGAAACAGCTGCGACGATGCGCGAAGGTACGTGAGATTTACTGGCGCGTGAAATCCTCGCGGCTCACAGGCCCATTCCTAGGACATCAAACCGTCCATAATACGCCCATGGGTGTAACGAATACGCCCGTATGCGTAAGAAAAAATGAAAGATATGTTACGATCCTTGTCGACCCGTAAGTGACCCGTACCATCCGTTACGCCCGTAATTTGATGTCCCCCGAGCCACTAGAGAACTTGAGCCGGAATTTTCGAGGCCCAAATGAGGCCATGTACCATTGCTCATACATCGGTGAGCAAAGGAAGCGTGCAGGGAACGAATTCAGCTAACCCGTAATAACCCGTCAGAAAAACGGTCGTATTTTCTGCCTGAAATTCACGAGACGGTACGGGTACGTAACCGTTTTTACGGCCCGTCTGCGCGCAATTTTACGGGACGGTTTGATGCCCTACCCATTCCGCAGTGTAAGAGAGTCTGATACTGTTCACAGGAGGTGGGACTTGAGTGTTTAAAGGTTGAAACATATATTCACCCCATTACAGTGCCAGAAAGCTCATTGGTGCGCGGTCATCGCACAGAATCGCGCGCCCCTAATCCGGTGCTCTCCAGCCCGCAGCACAAAAAGTCCTGCAGCAATGTCGATGGCTCCGGTATCCTCAAGCTCGTCCAAACATTCTACGCTAACAAGCTCCTGAATACACACCTCCAAGCGTGCTTTATTCTCCAATTCGATCTCCTGCGCCGCCCCCAGCTCGATAAACCCTTCATGGTGCGTGTCAACATCGACATTGAGCCCGCAGACATGCCTGACTTCTTCAACATCTTCATCCGGCAGACTGTGCTTGACAAGATCAAGGGTATGCTGCAGGTGAACGCATTCACGCCCGTCACGCCAGCGGCGATGGCGGACCTCAGGCAGATGCGCAAGGACATCTGGCGCGAGACCCGGGACAGCGCACACAAGGTTGGGTTCAAGAATGATTCGGTGGGTCTGGCGGAGATCGGTAACGCCGCGAGCGAGCAGACGATCACCGCCCCGGTGCATATCAAGTAGGCGGCAATGGAGCTGGCACGGGCATCGTCCCCGTGGGAGATGAAGTCCGCGATCACGGGGCAGGTCACGGAGGCGCCGTTCAATATCGAAACGTGTATGGAGTGGGTGTGTTTTTCATTTGATTCGGCGTTATTCATGGTATCGTTCAAGTTTATGAACACGCACATCGTCTGACGTCCAGATAATTGGGGACGTGGCCACGGACTCGCAGGGGTTCGCCGCACGGATCTTGAGGGCCAAGATGGCGAGGGAGCACATCTTTAAGCCGCTGATGGTTGGGGTCAACTTCCCATTTCACAGGTTCCATTGGTGTAGAGACTTGCTACATCTTCGTTTTTTAACTAGCGAATGCAACCCGGAATTGGTTCAAACGAGCTTTATTTGACGATGTTCAGCTGGAGAGTGACACCCTTCCTAATTTCGACACAGTGCTCAACTCTGAAACTTCAACGGTGAGAATTCAAGGCAGGTACCACAAACATCTCTACATAGCTTCTGACCGAATTTCCCTCTAGTTTTGTGCAAACTGACTGCGTCTAACTAACTATTGGTGTCACGAGAGATTCGACCCGCGGAGATCGTGAATACCACATTTGATGTGTTGTTAATTCACCACGATCTCCTTCCACTGAAATACTTGTGCTTCACTACGTTCCGAGGGCTCCTACGCTCAGGTCAGCATATGCTCTCGTAAATCTGCGTAGCTGAGCGTAGCGCGCTACACAGGCCCTGTGTAGATCAACCAAACACATCTAGCCACCCTGTCTTGATAGATTCTCGTACATCGTCGACAGGTCCACATAGTTGCCCTAAAAAAACCTTGCGTAGCTCAGCGTAAATGTGCCTATATCAACTACACTTAGCTACACTTAACTACACTGAGCTACACACAGGTCTTTGGCCCCAAATATACTCTACAGCATTAAGATTTCCTGGGTCAAGGATCTCTGGGAATGACCCCTGCGTAGGTCACTGCGTAGACCTACACAGACTTGCGTGGACCTAAGCAGCTCTAAGCAGAGCTACGCTAATATCTACAGACCTACACAGATTATGTTTAGTCCAACTATAGACAGCTCTCTGTGTAGTTATATATATGTCTGTGTAGGTAACCTACACAGAAGCCAAGTGTAGAACCTGTTGGAACGCAGTGCTTTAGGTCATTGCATGCACATCGCGGAACGAATCCGGCAGGTGGTTTAATTTCACATATTCCGGGCTCATTCAACTGTATGTATCTGTGTGTTACCTGGGGAATATGTGGGCTCAGCTCGCCGTTCGCTCGGTCCAGGTGAGTGCGGCACATGTTTTAATTCATAAGGCCCTCCGGGCACCCCCGTAACCTCCACAGTGCCTCCACATTCACTGTCTCACCTACAAACACCACTGCGACTGCAAATTCTGACGGACTGCAGCATAAATAGGATGCATGGGTGTGCGCTTCGCTGTGGGAATACATGCTGCTCAGCCTGCTTTTAAATTTTTAAATTTTGTTACATACATAGACCAGTCGATGAGGAGGCCGGAAAAGGATGGGGAGTTGCCGCGGCAAAATGGGAAACCGAAAGCTGTTTTAGGACGCCAGAAAAGGAAGGAATCTAGGCTCGTCTCGGGAGTTGCCGAGGCAAGCTTTTAGGAGGCCGGAAAAGGAAGGAGTCTGGACTCATCTCGGGAGTTGCCGCGGCAAGATGAGAAAAGGAAAGCTGCTTTTAGCAGGTCAGTAAAGGAAGGAGTCTAGACTCAGGGTCTCGGAACTTACCGATACACGGAAAAGGAAAGCCGATAGAAGCCGCCATGATCAGAAATTGGATTAGGTGCTTGTAGACCTGTTTCCCTAAATCGGTTACAGGAATTTCCCGTATACAGAGCTCATTTAAAATTTACATAACTGTATGTATCTCTTTTTTGACTGCTAATACTTATGTGGGGCTCGGCTCACCAGGGGAGGTTTTCGGAGGGATAAGGAGTTTCAGTAGCAGGAGAGGCAAAAAGACAGGGCCTTGTGGGTGTGTTGAGTGCAGCGCATATTTAAATTTCATGTATTCCGGGCTCATTTAACATTTAATTGTAAATATCTAAGTATATATCTATACTGCCAAATACTTGTGTGAGGCTCTGCTCACTGTTTGCTTCTGATACATCGACCAGCTCGCAGTTTGCCTTGCAGGAGAGGTTTTCGGAGTGATAAGGAATGTCAGTGGCAGGATAGGCAGGCAGCTGCAACAAGGCAGGGGCCTGTTCGGTGCACACAATGTTAGGGCTGCGCACCGACCCGGCACCGTACACGGCTGTCGTTTCGACGGGTATTGAACAGGCAAACCCGTCCCATCGCCGTCCCGTCGTGGGGTCTGGCAAAATATTTACAGGATGGGACAGGCGACGGGACGACCGTCGACAGGTGGACAACAGGTGGAGGGTAATGGACGGCCTCTCGGCAAATCCCGAGAACAACCTCGAGCAGAAATAAAGACACGAAAATCGTATGAATTTAAAAACATAGTACGCGGTGGTTTGAATATATCTAGGCATCACAGGAGCCAGGGCATCCCCAGAATCTCCTTCACCGCATTGCGAGCAAGACGGAGGCGCTGCTTAACCATCATCAAAGTTATGATAGTATCCGGCTTGAGACTTGCCCTTCGGAGGGAAATGGTATCGCGCCCTCCAGAGGAAATTCGCTCGATAGTGACAGCAGAGCTTGAAGATGTGAATTAGCAATTTTGACAAGATCACCAGGAGGTGACGCTCACCATGGATCGTCAGGATGTCAAGGGCGAGGCGGACGAGGTTAGGAAACTGTGTCTTGCGGGCATACTACCACTGAACTGGACCACAAGTCGAAAAGTCCTCGTGAGGAAGGAGGTAATAATCACGAAGTTCATCAAATGCAACTCAACACTGCACACAATACCTCTGGGAAGTCTATATTGATAAATATTGATTCGCGCGGCGAAATCTAGCCGAACTGAATATTGCTGACAGGATGAGGATTGTATATGGAAGCACTGCATTCCGAGGACTCCTACACTCAGGTCTGCGGAGATTCTCGTAAATATGTGTAGTTGAATGTAGCCGACTATGCAGGCGGTGTGTAGCTCAACTACACACAGCTGGCCACAGTGTCTTAAGACAGCGTGGAAGTCGGCACCATGCGGACCACGCCGCCCATTTTTTCATGCCATTCTTATTGAAACCTTGCTAGGATGGATTTCAACAGTCATTGACATTTACTGGGACAAAGGCTCCCCGGCGATGGCCCCTGTATAGGTCACTACACAGACCTAGACACAGTTGCGCGGACCTGAACAGGTCTCAGATGAGCTACAGAGATCTCTACGGACCTGCAAATATTATGTCTAGTCCAGCTACACACAGCTCTCTGTGTAGTTATATATATCTGTGTGTAGGAAACCTACGCTCAGGCTAAGTGTAGGAGCCGTCGGAACGTAGTGGTTCCACGTGCTGCACGAAAACATTCAATGAAGTGGAGGTTGGGGAGAAAGAAATGGGCGCACTTGGGAGAAGTTTCCTGCGGGGGCGTTCATCGTATTTTATAAGCGCCTCAGGTATGCTGAGTGCTCCGAGTGGCGTGAAATATTTAACTGAAGACCCAGGCCTTAAATGCTGTTGGAGGGATCATTTTGGCCGGGCGCTCAGAGCACATGCTTGATGTTGGCAGATAGCAGGCTTGGTACCTTGCCAGCCACACGGCAGGGTAAATTGGTTGCTTGCAGGGTTAGCGGAATCATAGTTTGCGGGGATGACGGGCAATTCACAGTTTTGTAGTGCTTCCATAATTTTCCTTTTGGTCATGTTAAGGTACCACGCCCAGCAGTTTCCGTAAGCCCTTGCTATTTCGAGTGGCCGTTTACGCGTAAACGGGCGGTTACGGGTAGCCCGTTTACGGGTCAAGCCGTTGCGTACCCATACCGTGTGAATTAAGCGATAAGATGCTCACGGTACGGGGCCGTAACCGTTTTTACGGCCCGTGGTCCCGTAAAATAACGGGACGGTTTCATGCCCTAGCTAGATGGATCCTTGCTGACGAAGCTCGAATGCATATAGCGTAATTCCCGAATCACCACCGTGGTCGTCAATGCGAAATGGAACAACACTGAAACAGACAATGAATTACAATTCAAAGAATGCAAACCTCTACGTATGAACTAGATCTAGAGGCGAGGAAGTGCTACCTGTATCGATCGGAGGAGCGCGAAATATAATTATGGATACAAAGGAAGTGGTTCGATAAATAAACAATAAGTATAAGGATGCACGCGGAGCTTAGTACACGGTCGTATCCCACTCGTTGAGGAACGGCGGGATGAAGGGTTTCGGGGCGAAGAAGGACTCGAGGGTGAACTCCTCGTAGGCGGTGGACAACTGCGGGAACGCCAGTGCGTCACTGAGCACCTGCTGCTTGAGTTCGGCGAGTAACGCTGGGATATCACTCGGCTGGAAGAACTGGAGATGCTGCGCTGGGTACTGTGTCGCGGGGCCCGGGACCTGGGTTGGCGCCACCATCGCTGCGCACGCTACCTCGAATTGTGGGTCCCAAGAGTGGAAGAGGACATCGGACGACGCGGTAGGGGAGTACAACGCAAAATCGTCTGACGACGGGCTCGACAGGTAGGACACGGAAAGGGGGAGGGACTCGACGGAGGACGCGAGGGAAGGGGCGGTCCACGCGCTGCTCGTCGATGGGCTCGGCGGGTAAGCCAGGAGGGAGTGCATGGAGGGCGTGGGGGAAGGTGTGCTCCATGTGGTGCTCGAGGCATCGCAATAATCGGAGATGGGGCTAGGAGCCGTGGGCAAGACGTGTTCGAGAACCACGTCAGACGCGCATCTGGGCTTTCTGGAGCGACCCTTCTTCTTGTGGGCTTCTTCGCTCTCCGCACTCTGCGCGTCGAGGTCGGTGGGGTGGATTGAAAGAATGTGCCTGTAGAGACACGACGGATCCGCGGCGCAGTAGCTGTACTTGTCGCAAATGTGCGGTTTCAGCCCAGTGCTGCAGGGAAGGATGAGTAAGATGATGCGAGCTGCTGGCAGGACGGGACGTACTGCTTAGCGTTATAGTGGGTGTTCATGTTGGACTTCTGCAAAGTCTTGTGTGTGCAGCCGGGTTTCGCGCAGTGGATCATTCTGGGAGCCATCGTCAGCGACGAGACGAAGCGGTGAACGTAGTGGCTTACAGTTTCTCGCGCTCCTCGGGCGATATGTGCTTAGGCATGTGACGTTTGAGGCAGCCCTGGCGAGCGAAGGTCCAGGGGCACCCGTCGACGGGACAGAGGATGTCCAACGGCGGGGACGGAGGCGTTTTGCCACCCTGAAGAATAAATGTCGTGAGCGGAAAGAATAGAAATGGATGGAAATAACTGACAGTGGGGAGTCTGTGGGAGCGGAAGGCGGGGATAATAGACATACGAGGCATTGGGGTGCTAATAGAATGGTGGGGGGGGGGGCGGGGGGCAAGTGGTGGGCGGGCGGGCAACGAGTCGCTTCAAAGCGTGGGGATCCCTGGGCACCCTCCCCTGCTTATACCACCCACACCGACGATTATCATATTTAGGGCCCACCCAGGTGCAATTTGAACACCCAAGTGTCGAATTGCACATGGGTGGACCTGAAATTTAATTTACTTCTAGCACTTTTGGTCCCACTGATTTTGTAACCTAAAATAATAGAATAAAATTATGATTCGGCTGCCATGAAACCCATTCAAAAGCCTACGATTTAGATTACACAAAAGTCCAACTGAGATTGAAAATCGAAATCACACTGATGATTATCATATTTTGGGTGACCTGAAACTTTTATTCGAAACTAATCCGAGAAATTTCCCATTGGTTCGGCATTTCCCGGACCAATGGGAAAATTTGCGGATTCATTTCGAATAAAGTTTCAGCTCACCCAAAATATGATAATTGTTGGTGTGATTTTGGTTTCCAATTTCAGTTGGACTTTCGTGTAATCTAAATCGTAGGCTTTCGAATGGGTTTCAGGGCAGCCGAATCATAATTTTATTCTATTACTTTAGGTTACAAAATCAGTGGGACCAAAAGTACTAGAAGTAAATTAAATTTCAGGTCCACCTATGTGCAATTCAACACTTGGGTGTTCAAATTGAACCTGGGTGGGCCCTAGATATGATAATTGTCGGTGTGACCCCCGTAGCGAGAAAAATACCGGAGAGCAGTGATGAATTGGCTCGCTTAAGCGACCCAAAATCGCCATACAAGTCGAATGTTTGGGGTGGTTTGGGCAGCAAAGGCCCAGGCGGTGTCGGACCACTCGAGTGGATTGGTGGGGCCAAAAAACGCCTGTAAAGGAAGGTCTCCGCGCCCGTGATGTGAGCGAGTGGCACTTTGTAACGCGGGACAAAGACCCTTGTCCCAGAAGGGAAGTTCGCTTGGACCGTTATTGTTCTGATGGCTGTGCGGCGCTTGCTGGTTACCGGTGAGCACGAACGAGGTGAGGCTTGATGAGAGTAGCACTCGAAGAGATGAAAATGCCTAGCGGATTGTCAGAAATGAGGGTCGAGGCAAGGTCGAGGCCATTCATAACCCCCAACTTATAACCCTCAAGAGTCAAGTTGGAGATATCGCGTTGAGAGGACGTCGAGATCCGATAGTCACAACCGACAATTATCATATTTAGGGCCCACCCAGGTGCAATTTTGAACACCCAAGCGTCCAGTTGCAAATAGGTGGGCCTGAAATTTAATTTACTTCTAGTACTTTCGGTCCCACTGATTTTGTAACCTAAAGTAGTAGAATAAAATTACAATTTGGCTGCCCCGAAACCCCATTCGGAAGCCTACAATTCAGATTACACAAAAGTTTCAAACTGAAATTGAAGACTGAAATTATTGGTATTGGGATTAGAAACCAGGTGCCTGAGACTCTGTCTCTCAATTGCACTGAAATCAAAGCTGGAACTCAAAATGTTGTTTCTCATTTTAGCTGTCCCATCAAAATCCTGAATGTGGGTTTGAATTTCAGTCCAAGCCAAAATGAAAACCGAAATATCATAATTTTATTCTACTACTTTAGGTTACAAAATCAGTGGGACCGAAAGTACTAGAAGTAAATTAAATTCAGGCCCACCTACTTGCAACTCGATGCTTGGGTGTTCAAATTGCACCTGGGTGGGCCCTAAATATGATAATCATCAGTGTGAGTTTCTGCAATGTTCGGTGATTTCAACTGAATCCGAATCTGCGAAACGAATGCACAGCTTGCAAAGGGTACGAAGCAATTCCGGTCGATAAAGAGATTGTGAAGGGAAGCCAAAGGGAAGCTGTCAAAGCTGAAGTTCCACGTGGATCACATCATTGATCGCATTCGGGATCACGGTCCGATTTAATGCTGGACGGTCAGTTGGGGCCAGAAAATCAAGATAAGCCGCAGTAGGGACACATTTTGAAGCTCACAGTCGACTCCGATCGACTTCATCAAGGATCAAACCCCAATGTCTAGCAAGTCTGCGACCCGCAGCAAGTTCATCTGCGTTAGTGCTGGCCAAATATGATATAAATGTGTGCGTGGAATTCGGTGGGACTCGCTTTGAGTTTCGGCCAGAAGGGCCATTGAGGGAGCGCCCATGTCTGGACAATCATCGTAATTTTGGGGCACGCCAGTGGGCATTGATACTTTCAACAACACAGTGAACACGGATGAAGCCTTACAAGTTGTACGTGAGGCTCACCGATGGACGGGGAGAACCAACAGATTGTAACCGTATGAGTGATGTTATCACTAGTGACAGTGGTAGTAGGCTAACCCCAGACGTGAGCCTGGGATTGAACAACAAAATTGGAAGGAATTGGCGAGGAAAAAGAAAGATGTCTTCGGCCGAACTGTGTGTCCCGGTGCCCGATAGACCCGAACCACCCAAGATTGAAAAAGGCAATTATGTTATGATTGAATTTATAACCGCAAATACTATCCTAACCGTGTCAATACACATGTGATCACGATTCGAAATAGACGTTGCTCGAGCTCTGCAATGATCACAAAGTTACCCAGGCATATGCTGCTTATGCAGGACATTTCTTCAACCTGTTTGCCAATACCTATGCTGCACAAGCCTCCTCGGTGTTTCTCTGAGGAATTTGCGAGTAGTTTCCATAGAGATGACTCGAGTCGTGGCACAGTAGATTGGTTACAGCTAATTGCAGTACCGAAGGTGTGAACCAAAAAATTCTGTTTTGGGATATTTTCAAAGAATTCCCGATATCTCAGTCAGTTCTTCACTGATTCACATAACAACTGGATAGATCTACTCAGCTAGTTCACACGCAATTATTGATAGAAAGAAATATGTGAAAATATTATGTGTTAGGTATTTTCTGGTTCCGGGCTGTTTTTGCACCGAAAGCCATCTAGCATGCCGAGAACATGCTCAGCGGCCTAACATTTTAGGACGGACAACATCTATAGCGCTGGAAACATATGATATAGTCAGAAACACGGATAAATTACTTACAGTTCCTCTAGCTCCCTCGGATACATTTGCCAGTTTTGTCATTGAGAGATATTGTAAAGATTACATTTATCTAGGAATTTCATACATTTCTGGCTCTATCACATATTCCCTCAGCTATAAATTTTGTCCGTCCTAAAATATTAGGCCGCTGGGACATGTTCTCGGCATGCTAGATGGCTTTCAGTGCAAAAACAGCCCAGAACCAGAAAATACCTAATACATGAAATCTTCACAAATTCCTTTCTATCAATAATTGCATGTGAATTAGATGAGTAGATCTATCTAGTTTCTATGTGAATCGGTGAAGAACTGACTGAGATATCGGGAATTCTTTGAAAAGATCCCAAACAGACTTTTTTTGATTCGCACCTTCGGTACTGTAATTAGCTGTAATCTGCAAACAAGGTGATACAAATCTACTGTATAATTACATTCAATTCGCCCGGGGGTGTGACGTGTGACCCAAATTACCAGTTCGACCATTCGACCAGGGCCGAAATTTCGCGTAACAGAACCAAAATTTTCGACAACCGGGACGAACATTTTCAAATTTATGCATCGCGAAGGAGGTTTTGAGCAATTTTGATGCCTGCATGGTGAAAATTGCATTCGACCAAGGGGTGGGTGACGCGTGATGAAACACCAAGATTCGCGGGGAGTGACGCGTGACCATCGAATTGAATGTAATAATACAGTAGTTGGTTCGGAGCCGATCACATCAAGATCACATCACCGACTCCGGCGACTCATGGATTACGAGTCCTAAAAATTGTGTCAGCAATTTGGACTCGTTCTTGTCAATCGATTCTCCGCCATAATTTTGCCAGAATTCAGTGCGTTTTCCTTGAAGTTGTCGTTATTTGTTGTCTTTTTGATCCACGTGCTACATTTATCATCTTCTCTTTCGACCGGGGTGATTCAGTGCGTTTTCCCCTGCACACGTGCTTCTTTTGTCATCGTGATTTGTTCTCTAATATCTCATCATTTTGGTCGGGTGATTCAGTGCGTTTCCCTTGCGCACGTGTTGCTTTTTTCTTCTTCTTCCCCTCTCGCTCCTTCAGTAGGTTCGGAGCAAGCCTATCTCTGGTCCGGCAAGCCGGACAATCTCGGAGAGAGGCTTGCCACAAACTCCGAAAAAAAGAGGATATGTTCTAACTTCTGGGTTCAAATATCTCCTTCATCTCCTGCTCAAATTACTTCATCCATGTTGGTAATATGTTCATTCGATCAATGTCTGTCTACAAGAAGTGTCCGTTTATTATTTGGTGCAGGCAGCCCTTTGCCAACACCAATTTTGATGAACCTGGTCCCGGTCAATTTGGAGACAGACAAAAAATATTCCAGCTGAATTTCAGGATTCTTATGGCCTCGATGAAATCCAAGGGGTCTCGGGAGAAGATGGTCTAGCCAAACATAATCGAGAAAGTTGTTGATTCGTCTGCTAAACTCACTTTTGTCCGTGCGATCAGGTGTGACAGTGACATTGTGATGAGCCGCATCCATTGGCGGCCGCGGGATGTCACAAATGATGCGCAAAACTAGAAAACATTTGTCGAGCATAAAAAGGTTGTTCTTTGGCATAAAATGTGGATGAAGGCTCCAAACAGACTAGAATCAGCTAATGGAGATTTTGTCTCCTCAGATTATGTTCAGGTCCAAAGCCTAGTCTGATGTGAATCAATCTTTAGGGACCATCTTTCTACAGCACATGCTGCAAGCAGTACCGGGGACCAACACTTGCAGGGGGCAAATTCTGAGGCTGCAGGTTCATTAGGGGTAGTCAGAGTAGAAGAAAATGGGTGGATTATGGGTTTGGATTATGGAGGGATTCTCGACTTATTCGAGCGTGGGATAATCACATTAATCCATAATCCTTCATAATCCCATAATCTCCTCTGGAGGAGATTATGCAAGGATTATGATTATGGCCGTGATTATAGAAGATTATGGCCGTCGTGGATTAATTACATCGGGATAATCTTGGCGCCATAATCCCGAACATTTGGGGCAGTCAGAATTGAATGTGATTATGCGAGGATTATGTGTGATTATGGCTTTTATTTAAATCCATAATCACACCGTAATCCTTCCTTTAATCCCTCCATAATCCCTCCATAATCCTCTACTCTGACTGCCCCTATTGTTCGGGCTATTATGAACAAATGGTCACAGATGACCGGATGGTTTGGCGCGCTTTCTGTTGCAAGAGAATGCGCCAAATACATCCCCATTTTTACGGAGTTTGAGCAAGCCCCTTCTCAGAAGGCACCGCGGAGCACATGCTGTCATGTGATCTGAGAAGGCGGCTTGTTCCGAACCTACTCCTTCAGTGTGTTTTACTCTGCGCACATGTTCTTCTTTGTCATTCCCCCCCTTCATTCGTTGTATAATGGGATAGTGGCGCTTAAAATCACGACGTCCATGAACCAGAAAGCATAGAACACCGTTTTGGGCAGGATATTATGGCATCAATTTAATACAGTGGTTGCGTCAGAAAGATCAAACTCCATTGGACACGCATATGAGAACGGCTTTGGAGAACATGCAATATGCAGCCTGTACCCTCGATGACATAGCATTTTTACGAAGCCACGTGGCCAGCAACCGGCCAGACCATCTGCACCTTGATACAGAGGATTACCGCAACGTGTCTATGATCACAGCATTGAACATCCACAAAGACACAATAAACAAGCTGGGCATGGAACACTTCGCAGCTGATACCGGGCAAGACCTGGTAGACTTCTATAGTGTGGACAAGTTGAGTGAACGAGCAGTTGACAGACACAAATGGTCAGGGTGCAAACAAGCATGCTTCAGAGCTCTGGGACCGAAGCTACAAGATGCACTCTGGAAAGCCATGCCATCTACCACCTCTGACCACATCCCCGGTCAACTATGCCTGTGTGTCAATATGCCTGTTATGATAAAAGCCAACGACACAACCGAGTTGTGTATAACCAAGGGACAAGAAGCTATAATAGTGGGATGGGACTCCTCTGTCGGACCTCAAGGGCAGCTAATCTTAGACACACTATTCGTGAAGTTAGTCAAACCTCCGAGAGATGTCCAGATTGCAGACTTACCAATTAATGTAGTGTCAGCACAGCGGCTCATCAGGTTCTCGAAACGTGACTGAGGCAACTGGACGAGGGAAAAGCAGAGTTGAAGGGGAGAAGCAAACAAGCAGCTGGAGTATAGACCAGAATAGTATAGAGAATAGTAGAATAATACAGGGTTTATATACAAGTGCCAAGGGATTTATAGGGGACGTCGCACATCTTTCCTAACCTTCTGGTCGTTCGCCTTGTTGCTATGCTGTCGTGATACCACATCATCCCTTCCTTGTCTACCACGATGCTCGTGAAGTGTGCGGCACTTGCGGAATGGTACATTAGTCCTCTCAACTGCAACTTTGAGGTCTGTTGTGCACAACTGAAGGTTAGTTTCTCATCCATTAGGATATTATCTAAACCTATGCCAATAATCATTATTTCAGGCACTGCATTCACTGTCGTTGTCCCCCTCATCTTTGTCTCAGAACCCCGTTCACGGCATGGCACGCAATGTGTCGAAAGATAACGGTTGAAATGATCTTGAAACCACTGTTTGAGTGACATGCCATGTGTATAGGTTGCTCTCAGCCTGTCCGATGGTGTAATGTCGATATACTGACCAAAGGTGTCGGTTACACCAGACAAGCAGTAACGCACTGTTCGCAGTATGATATCGCATTTCCATAGCTTCTGCAGTCCCTCATATGCATGAACAACGGATCCAGTCTGATTTTTCTAGGACCTAAAGGGAAGGCTTCTGGGTTTTGGAAGTGTAACAAGCGGTGCACCGCGTCTCTGCTGTTCAGGTGGGTCGGGCTGTTCTGTCATCGATAGACCCCACACCCCTAATAATATGCTGCTTCGTATCAGATGCTGTGTCCATCCAGCTAGATCGTCAGCCTTCCGTGCTTTGCATGTGCCGAGAGTCTTGGCTTTTTTGGATTCATCAACACGGCCGTCATTTACTGTGTTACGTTTGTCCGGAGATTTTGTACTGTTCTTAATGGTTGGAATCCATGGTCCGTACTCTGGGACTGGATAGCTGCATCAAGCTTTGCATTCCATTTTATGGTGTCGTGAAAATGGCTCAGATCCCTCAAGATGTTCCCTTTCCAAGCTTTATAACTCATCAACAGCTGACCACGATATACACCGGTTACCGATGCTGGTAATTGGCTCTCAAATCAGAGCCTTGTTATTTCATCTAGTATTTCCAATTCTCTGAACTCTTGACGTAGATATCCGGACATCCCAGCTGTGATTTTATTGGGATCGAAGCCCTGGACAATTACGGTGTGGTGGGCTGAAGTCTCACGAGATAAAGCAATGTAGTACGTGCAGTGATCCCGGCAATTATTAAGGTGCGCTACGTTTTTTGGTCTTGATTTACCTTGTGAACCGTAGTCCGTCATGGCAAAGTTCGGTAAAACCAGCACCTGTTCTCTTATCAGAGACAGCAACAAATTGTCTTGGAGGAACGCTGTAATATGGTTTGAAGTCCGACTCAGGGGAACTACATGTCATGATCCGGAATTCTTTTCCGTTATCCTGGAGTTCAACTCCGTTATTCCGGACTCAACCCCTCCACATCCCGATCGTAGGAACAACGATCGGTATTAATATTGCGCATTAACCCTATGTGTTCTGTTACCACAGACACCAAACCCCCTAATCCAAGACTTGCAGATCCTCCACAGGATAAACAGCGAGCAACTGTGCGGAGGGATCTACGCACAGTGTTAGGTAGTTCCATAATGGTATCAATCAATATTTTGAAACCACGCTTTGTCGGAGCCAGAATCGGAGTCCAAAAAAAACCAAAATAAAAGGACCGGACTGGACTCGTACTGCCATTTACTGGCCCTAAACAACAAGTCAAATTGTAATAAGAGGAGGGTAAGTGTCATTGAAGTGAGTAGGAAAAACGTAGGATTGAGCAGCCGGTCGGTAGAGCTTCCGCCCCTTACGAATCTCACTTACGGCGGGTCCTCGTTCAGAGTCCATAAAAGCACCAAGCCGTCGGAAACAAATACAAAATCCCCTCGTGTCGATGGATTCCCAACTCACGCTCGTCCCCGCTACACCTGCACATCGTCTGCTTTTTAGCACGGACAGCATGAAGAATACCACCCTACTACTCGATGGCGCACCCGCGTACACAATATCGACGGACTCGGATCCGAACCACTCCCGGACAGAAATCAGAGCAGCCAGTGAAGTGCAGGTGCTCGCTCGAGTCAGGCGGAAAGACGTCCTCCCCAACGTGATCACCTTCCCGCAGGTCACCGCCACGGAGATGCGCCTCCACAAATGGTTCCGGAAGACCGCGCTCCCCGACGGATCGTACGCCTATCGTCCTACCTCGATTCACCGCTCCGCCCGGATTTAATTAGAAACTGACCGTGTTTTCAATTCCTTTCTAGCTCGGCTCATGTTATCGACACGGAATATAGGCAGTTCACTCTGAAAACACATCCAGTGCATCGGCTCGCGGTACGCCCATATTTATCTTTTCGTCACTGAATCAGACGCTAAATTTGCGCAGCTGTTCAAGTTTAGAGAAGATAATTTACAGACTCCCGTAGCGCATTGGCAGCGTAGCGACGGAATGTCTTCGCTTGCACTCGGGATACAGGCCGGAGTGCCAGCCGCAGCGCGGGCTTACATCCTCGCGGCCTTCATCGTGTGGGAGTTCAAGCTGCGGATGACAGAGAAAGCGAGTCTGATTGTTTTGGGAGCCTAATAAATATCTTTCTCTCCAAGTTATGCACTACCCCTACTCCGTTTTACTAGCAATAATGTGAGGAGATGAAATTTAATACCGGGACTAGACCGATCCCATAGCGAGGGATTTCTGTGTAAGCGAGGTGCTACTGCGAATAAATCGGAGCGAGACAATTGGAGCATACAGACTTTGAACTGTCTGCGTCGGATGGCGGTACGGTAGATTTGCTCGAATCAGCACCACAACTCACCAGGAATTTGTATTTGCCGTCATAGGTACACTCATTTCGCGGAACAGCAAAACGAAATTGCTAATAATACATAATTTCCTGTCCAATCCGCCGCCCAAATCCCGAATAAGTTCCGCCCTCCTATGAATTTGGCAAACAGCCGCGACTTTACACACGATCCTCCGCATCGCTCCCATACTCGCTCTCGCTGTCCGGGGTCCTCGGTGGAAAGTGCATTAGTCGGGCCGCGTGCGAAGGAAAAGAGGGGGCAACGTGCAGCGCGGGGATTATCAGGGTAGGGCAGACGAAGTAAGTCGTGTTCTGCAGGTTTCAGTGAGACAGGGGTACGGGGCGCAAGGGAGACGGCATACGGGAACGCCGACGAAGAGAACCATCCCGACGATGGCAGTCACAGCAGAGAGCAGGTTCGTCTCAATAATGAGGCGCACAGCAGTCTGTGGGGTGGCGGGGTTCGACTTTGCTTTAAAGAACTGGGGGAAGATTAATCAGTTCAGTGGGCGGATGAGGCGGTGGATGAACGCACGAAGACAATCATGACAGCCGCGATGAGTACGTCGGCGATGGCTTGGCCGATGAGCCACATGTAAACGAACGCCGTGTGGGTCGCGTCATTCACCTCGTCTGCGACGATGTAAGAGAGGATTCCGGCGCCCATGCCGCCCGCGCATTGTGTCATCGAGATCTAGAAGGCAATCACTCAGTTGGTGTTTTTTAGGGCTAGAGATGGATGCACGCACGAGCGCAGCGAGCAGGACGAGCGGCCACGCGGCGCGCCGGAGGCTAACGATGCGGCAGCAAAAGAAGAGTTGCACGAGCATCGCGATGAACGAGCCCATGAGTGGCGTGTAGAAGCGCGACTGGCGCGAGTCTGCGAAGCGCGCGATGTCGCCGAAGCCCGCGCCAAACCAATACTGCACATCCACCGCGTTGAGGACGGTGCAGGCCGCCATCGTGAGGAAGACGAACAACACTTCAATCCACATGAGGATGAGGACAAGGCGCTGTGTGAGAGGGGCCCACCAAGGAACTTAACACCAATGAGTCTTTGGGAAAGCATACTCGGTAGACATCTGGTGAACTGTGAGCCGCTAACGGAATAAATCGAATGACCAGTACGCACAAACTTGGATCAACAGCGTCCCGAAGAAAAAGAAGTTAAGCAGCGAGCCGATGAGCTGCGGTGATACTCTGCAAAGCAATTCGTCAGAACAACACCGTGGTGAAAAGGGAACCGACATTTGGGCGTAATTCGTGGCGGCAGCGGGCACGGCATCGGTGGCTCGAAAAGCGGCCATTTGAGGGTTGGATGGTGAGGATGAAGCGGTGAAGCTACTGTTCCATGGCAGCACCCGACGGCTTAAATACGCATTCCATCCGAGACAAGTCTCAGACTCGATGCACGGCGAGCCCGCAAGTCAGGGGTAAAATGTACGGGTGCTAGAATGGTTCCGCGGGAAGCAGTGCGCATCCGGTGGATCCGCGCGGAGAGGCGAGACGCTCCACTCCCGAGCGGGATCGAGCAAGCCGATGTCGGTGCACATAGGCGGGCAGAGAAACATTTGGGTGTGTGGCAGTGTCCGATCAAACGTTAACTCCGATCGGTAGTGGTCCGTGCGCCCCTTGCGCACGGTCGAGCTTTGGATTGCAGCTAGTTTACAGTACAAGGAGTACATACATGGTACATCGTTTTCCTTCAAGCGCCCCACCGCCTTCATTCCGTCAAACTGCTCCGTAAACTCGTCCATCGCATCCAGAGTTTCCATAAAGTGCTTCAGGCCGACCTCCTGGCCCCTCCCCCGCGCCAGCGAGTGCGCCGTACGCACCGCGTTCTTGATCTGCCGTCCATTCACCGCGCGGCGCGCAAGGAGCGCCACGTCCTCCGGCGAGACGCTCGAGTCCTTGACGCCCGCACGGGCGAGGAACGCACGCCAGACCTGCGCACGCGACTCCTCGGAAAGCTCCGCAAAGTGTAGGGCCACGTGGATGCGCGAGAGGAACGCCTCGTCGAAGGCTTGCACGCGGTTCGTCGTGAGGAAGAGGATGCCGCGGTAGTACTCCACGTGGCGCAGGCTACAAGGCAAAGCCTCAGTCAGCGCGGGAAGCTATGGGGAGGACGGGGAGGACGTACAAGACGGCGACCATGGCGTTGCGCTCGAGGTCGTGCAGCGAGCGGCGCTCAAGGAACACGTCCGCCTGCGGAGGTGCGTCAGTACCAAGATACACAGCCGACAGACGCCAAGCTTACCTCATCAATAAGGACAATCGCCTTCCACGTCGTCGCCTGGTCAAATACGCGCTCGAGCGCGCTATCGAGGTCCGCAGCGCGCGTCCCGAGGTCGCCCCCGCCAATAACGTACAGCGGGCGGCGCACATGCTCGCTCGTCGCCTCGGCCGAGTACGTCTTGCCCACCCCGGGCGGCCCAAAGAGGTTCACGACGAGTCCTGCGCCCTTACCCTTGACGAAATCCTCGAAGCCCGCCTCGGCGTGGTGCGCCTCGACGAGCGAGCGCAACATCGTCTTGCGGTCCGCGGGGAGCACGAGGTTCGCGAAGGCGTCGTCGTTCCACTCCACAGGCGCGACCTTCGTGACGTCAAATTCGACTGCGGGGCGAGTTAGCCGAGATTGAGGAGAAAGTGGGGATGAGACGCACGCCATAACTTGTCACTTAAAGAGAAGCCGTAGGACACCGTGGGCGTCAGGAGGAGGTCATCGTCGCCTAAATCCACACTCTCCGTCGTCGCATCGTTCTGGGTGTGCACGAGCGCGCCTGCGGGATGGCTGGCGTCAGTACGCAGCGTCAGCGCCCATAGAGAAGACGCACCGTCGCCGACAGGCACCACAGGCTGCACCACAGGCTGGCCGTACATGTCGTACGCCATGTTCTGCATCCCATGTGGGTTTTGCATACCGCGGGGGTTCCCATCCTGATCGTGCTCGTTCTTGGGCGGCACGGGCGCCGGAAACGCGTAGTTGGGGTTGAGGCGGTGGAAAGTGGCTGTGGATACATCTTCATCAGCATTTGATACGGGGTGAGGAGGGGCGGGACATACCGCGATCGACCATGATGCGCCCCTTGACCTATAGGTACTTGTCAGCAGCGGAAGGAGAGGATATGGGTTAGGGCGTACATTGTGCCGCATGAGCTTGCCGCCGCACTTGAGCGCCGCGATCCCGCTATACTGCATATGGTGCACCCCAATGAGTTCCACCCACTTCTTTCCGCGCTGCATCACCCGCTCGCGCAGCTGCGCCTCCCCCGCATGGAACTTGAGCGGGAACGCATCCAGCGCGTCGATGCGCATCGCGCCTTTGAAAAACGGCAGCAGCACGCACGTCGCGACGCGGCCCACGCCGACGCCCTGAGTGAGCGGGCGGTCGACGAGGTCAACTGCCTCGAGCGCAAGCTGGTAAACCGGCACGCCCTCGAAGGCGGTACGCGTGACGTGCTGCAGCTGGAAGAGGCGCTCGAGGCCCGTCACGGCGCAGCGCGCGACGACGAGCGTGCGCGGCACGAGGATCGCATACAGCAGGTCGAAGGTGATCTCACCGTGCGCCGTGAGGCGCTCGATCGTCGCGATCGTGCTGCGGTAGTCCGCGGAGAGGAAGGAGAGGAGGACGTTGACGGAGGAGAGGATGTTCGCCTCTTGCTCGGACTTGGACTTCTGGGCGGCAAGGGCATCGCGGTAGGCGATGAAGCTGTGTAGGAACGTCAGGAAGATCTCGGGCTCGAGCTGGGTGTGGTGTTAGTAGAGGCGATGAGAGGCCTGGAGCACGGCTTACTTCGAGTGGATCCGCGTTCCAAGAAATGCCGGGCCAGGTCTGGATGACGTCCTGGCAGGCTTTGAGGATGTACTCGCTCTTGATGACAATCTTGAATGTAGGCTGACGGTTCTCCTGCTGGTGAATGGTCCGCACGACACTAGGTGGGAGTTAGCGTCTGGTCTAATCATAGGTCGGAATGTAATATTCTTTCGGCCCTGGTCTCGATCGCAAGTACGGTCATTCCAAGAGCGATACTAACGCCGACATCGAAACACGACTGAGAGAGGGGGAACACGCACACGAAGCTGTACTCCTTCCATGGGTCGTTATTTCCGCCGCCAAGGACCGGCAGCGTTTCCACCGTAACCTACAGCACGGTAAACAAAAAAAATTACACCACCAAGCGCATCATCAGCTCACCTTGGAATTCATGTTCTGCATAAAAAGTCAGTGACTGTTCCACAGCACACAAAACGCTCTCAGCTTACCTTGTACTTCCATCCCTTCGACCACCGCGAGTAGAAATAATCCACGCGCTTGATCTTGGACGACGCAGGCGGTAGGGCCTCGTCCCTGACGATAGTAGACACCTTGGACTCCGCGTCCTCGTCGTACTCAAACGGCGAAGACCCGGAGGCTTTGGGAGACTTGACGAGCGAGGAAAACCGGCGGTGCATTTTGGGGTGCGAAAAGCAGGGGTCTCAGCGCGTCCTTTATAATAATAGCCAGGAGCTCCAGATAGCTCCAGATTAGGATCATTGCTGTAGCAGATATGACTAGGGGAAGGCTGCGCAGCCTTCGATTTCCACATATAAAGTGACATTGTCGCTGCCGAGAACAGACGCTTGACGTTGAGGGACTGGACGAGCGATGACTGGTGGTGGCAACTCAGGCAAGAGGGCGTGATGGCAATCATGATCCGGGATTCGGCTAAGTCATATTTGTCGATCCCGGCATTCCAGCAGGCTCTTCAACCCGCCAAATGTCCCCACAACTCACTCGAGTGCAGAGGAAAATACCAGGAAAACGGGGAAGCATTTCGAGGAGATAATAACTCTCATCATGCTGTTGAATCTCCCATGATCGTGAGCAGGGAATCGAAGGCTGTACGATTAGGTGCTGTGCTAATGCTGTATGCATCAGACACGCTGCCAGTGTCCTGAGATTTGGGGTCTTAATTTCAAGGCAGTGAAGGGGGGGAATTTCCGCCCCCCCCCAAATCCCTGCACCCCTACGGTTCAAGTCCTTGCCATTTGGATTCAGTTTCGAGGTGGCAAGGTCAAACTCGTATTAACATGGTGACTCGAGGCAGGCCAATGGCAAAAGATCTACCCTCACTACAACATTGTATCACGATGGCAATGATGATCCTTATCGCTGAGGTTTAAAGATAGGGGCAGGGACATTTGAGACTTTGAGTGCGAGACACTGGTCGAACATTTCAAGTTTTTCGGTGAAAAAATTGCTGAAAAATGTTTAGGATTTTTTGACTCAAAAGTGAAAAATGCAAAACAAAGTCAAAAAAGTTTTTGAAAAACTTTCAAGTTTTTCACCAATTTTTTCACCAAAAAACTTGAAATGTTCAACCAGTGACACTGTGAGACAAGACATGCTCAGGGTTGCAGGAAAGGCAGAATTATATAACCATGTGTCTGGGGCCCTTTTCTCCGCATTGAATTAAATAAGTAAGAAATTGAATCACGTTAAGAACAAGATTCAAACAGAAATACGGCGCAATCGCTGCTTGCCTTTCCCGAGACGTGTTTAAGGCTACATATCGGACGTGATGCACGGTGCACAGCGGCTCCCGATTAAGAAGCTTCTTCAATGTAAGTGGGTTTAACTCAACATATACATGTCTTGTTCCCTGGTCCAAATGATTATTTAACTAGAATTGCCCCCGACCTTCGTTGAAAACCGGAGATTTTCAAATTTTTCGTCTTCTCTCTCTAGTCACCAACCCGCTGAGCCTCTTGTTCAATATACCTCTGCTTTGCCTGCAATTAAATTCCACCTTACCGATGCGCGCTCAACACTAAATATCGGGCAATGTGGTGCACGGTGTACGGCAGCTCCCGTCGTAGATGGCCCTTCCAATCATTTACGCCCGGAATGTGTGGCAACATTTTGACTTTACCCTGTTTTGGAACAGAATTCAGGACACCGCAGTCCGCTGCTGTTGGCGGAATATAGCCATAGTATCGGGTCTACACGAACGTTCTAAGTAGTACCTGCTTCCCATTTTGAGTAGTCTAACTTGGTACCTGTAGAATATTCTAGTACATGTAGTGATATGCAATTTAGCCGCTCGTAGAACATCCGTTTGCCGTAGCGCAAGTCTTCCACACAAACAGGGATGCTCAATTCTTAGGTCGGTCGGGTCGGTCGTTCGAATAAATAAATACTCAAACTCCGCCGGATCATCGGCAGCCCGGCTGGCCGGCTCTCTGACTGAGAAAATTGTTGATAATGGGGCTCTGATAAGGCTCTGAACCCAAGTCTCACTCGCATAGCAAAGTCAAAGTCAAAGAGCCTTGTTAGTCAGTTGTCGAGGCCTGGCAAAGGCCTGGAGAGATCTTTATCAAGTTCTCGTTCATTGCTTGAACTTGGCGTTATTTATTAGGACATACATATCCAGTTCTTGCCGGTCCTAAATAGCCTCTAAATACTGTCCTCTCAAATGGGGCGGATGAAGCGACGATACATGAATATTGGGCCAGAGTCGGAGTTTGAATATTTATCATTTGTGCGGACGACCGACCATCCCTTACAGCGCAATTGCAAATCTTCCATATCTTACTTCATCACTTCGCACTTAACTTCCGCATCTGTTGGTTCTCAACAGCTGCGTTCAAAGCGCGATTGTTTCGAGGCTCGTCGCGTTGGGCACAATGCACATGGCGACGAGTATTATAGTCGTGACTATATTTCAAGCGACCCTCTAGAAGAGAGGTGCTGCGCGCATTGTGGAAAACTATTGAGAGTGGTGCACGGTGCACGGCGGCGTCAACCTCATATAATTGAGTTGAACCACGAATCAGCTAGTAGTACTGGTATTGCATTTATCTGGTGGCTGACAGAGTGCGTGTGTACTGGTGGATCCCGATCTTGTTAGTTGGGTGTTGATCATCGGCTAACCATAGGTTCAAACTTCAGCGCCCTCGCGGTCCGTGATGCACGATGAAAAAATTGCTTCAGATCAGTGCCCAGATCTTTGGGCTACTAGTACTGGGAATTCTGCTCCGATCTCTCGAGACATTGAAATTGCGCGTTGCATTGCAGAGTTCGGCGGGGTTCGCTGCCGCGTAACGGCAATCATTGAATCAACGCCCACAACGGCCGCCATCACATCGCCATCAGAAGAGCGGAATTCCTGCAAAATACAGGTACATTATTTTCCCACGATTCTTTGGCATCTCTCTAGCGACCTCAAATTTCAATATTTTGCGACATTTTGGCGGACGACATCCCCCATTTTCGTATATGCGCTACATATTCAGATAGCTATTTTTGCGGACCGAGGACAGTGGAGTGAATTAAAGCGTTTTGATTCCCATCCAGAAAGGGACGAAAATTGATCGCGATTTCTCAGTTTCGATCGGCATCGTTGTGGCCTGTCAATGCCTTCACAATTTTTCCGGTCATGCAGGAAAATTACACATATCATTCCTGGCTTTACCTGGTACTAGTAATTTTTTTGCCCGCTGGCAGGGCACGGTGGACGGCCGGAAAGGGCTCCAAAAGAGGTATCTGTCCGGGATTTGATTGCCGCTCACCTCTTGATCAGAAGGCTGTGCATCAGTTGGTCAGCGGCCTTCTCCTTTGCCGCCGACTCGGCGCCTTGTTCTTGCCTCTATCTTCTCCGCGGTCTGCCAACGGTCTGCGACCTAGCTAGGAGTCGTTATACGCAGCCATATTATACCGCCATTTCCCCCTCCCCCGCAACTGTACCTACGGCCAAAGCTCAACCTCTTTGTCTTGACTGTCGCCGACTCTGCGATGCCCGCTCAACCGACAGAAATCTGCGAGAATTGCACCGTAAATCGTATAGATCTGCGTCGGTGCGCCGGATGCAGCGTTGTTCGCTATTGTGTATGTATCCTGTTGAATTCAAATTTGCCAAATTACTCACCGCGCAGCGCAGTCCAAAGAATGCCAAAAGGCCCACTGGAAGGCGCACAAGCCGTATTGCGTGTCAAACGCGGAACTCGCGAGGCAGGCTGCGGAGCTCGGACCAGATTATAGTGACAGCCTCACCGCAATTGGCAAGTGGTGTGATGCCTTCAGCGTCCCAATTGGCGCGGCGTCTGCCAGCGCGTTAAATCTCATGAATTACCCGGAGCGCATTGGTGCGAAGGCTCTTCATATGTAAATGCTAATCTAACGAACAGCTAATTGCTGAACCGCGACAGACGATTTCGTGCTAGTGATCTACGTCGACTTCCTCGGCCCGTCGGCCAAGGCGCCCCACACGCACGACATCGTGGACGCCGACGTCCTTCCCCTCGACGCCCTCCTCGCGCACGCTCGCGGCATTTTGCTGGACAAGGCCGCGATCTTCGAACGTAACCTCGCGCCCCGCCCGGGCATGATCCGCGTGCTCCTCCGCGACCGCCGCTATCCGTGGAGTTACACAACACCGTTCGTCGTCCCGCGCAACATCCGCGAGTGGCTGTACGACCCCCTCTGGTTTGAGCATCTTCAAATATGTGTGACGCGCCCCGGTCGCCCTGTACGCCCCCGCGACAGGGGGGATTCCAGTACGTAATGTGGGTCGGATTGTCGCCGGATGTCCTGTATTTTTATAATTATTGCTGGCGGTTGCCACTGATTCTCTCTATGTCTATAGCAATGTAATTCCGTGATCGGATGACTTTCATTGGGCTTCTCTTCCAACAACGGACTTGACGCTGCTGCCCTCCTGCGATCCGAAATGCTTCCCGTTCTTCCCGCATCTTAAGTGCATGTACCGCGCTCTGTTATCGTCCGTTCCTGCAGTATCCACACTCTCTAGTTGTATATCCATAACAAGTGACCGCTTCCGCTTGCCGCCGTTTTCTCTGCCTCATATCCCACGCGTCTTGAGGCGTCTTGTGGTCGCAGAACCCCGGAAAAAATCACTACGCCCCCCGCGCTGGAGTGTAAAGATGACGGAGACAATCACCTTGGCCGGGATCTCCAAATCATCAAAACATGGGGTGCAGCCTGTAAAACTCTGGTCCAGGTCAACTTGCGAATTACGGAAGGCCCACGGCGACTCCGGTTGCTCCATCTGGGTAGTTTCGTTGGAGTCATTGAGAGTGCTTCCATTCATGAGACATGCTTCCCAGAAACGCGACAGGCTTCCTTCCCGTTCCGGCGCCATCCAACTGCGACAGAGATGCGAAAATTCAGGATATGCGGAGCACTGACAGATTTATCTGGCTTCGCTTGGTCCAGAAACGAGAGAGGTTGTGGATTTGATCATGCCGAAGCTGTCAAGTACCGGAATCGAAGTTGAACGAGCCTGCCGACGGCGGGCTTCGAGGAACGCGTGGAATGGATCGACAGCCTTTTGGGCGGCGGCGCCTGACGCAATGTGTTACTAAGTGAACCGAACTGCGGTCAACTGGGACCTAATAATCGACAAATGGATGGGTCTTGACAAGGTCTTGTTGGAACGGTTAGAAGGTTGATTAATATTGCAGGTAACTTCGGGCGACGAGTGTCTGAGATCCCGTAGCTCCGCGATGGGGGGAGGTCGTTGACACACATATATCGCGGTGAAGCCACTTTCCGTTTCTGTCGGGAACGCCATGTGTTGAGTGACTCACTCTGACACGACGTGACCCAACGTGACTCTACTTGGTTCCTTTTCATGGATTTCGCACCAATTCGCACCTAGCCGCCAAAGCCGACGAACACACGGTCCTCTACACACGAACATCTTTGTTTCAACTGGGGCGACTGTACCTGGCTGTTGGATTAACAACGCTGGTACCGCTCGGTGCTGTGACCTGTCCCCTGGTCCCTGGTCCCTGGATTTACCCTCTTTTAATTGTGAAGACTGGCGCCCATGTCTTTACATCCTTTGTTCGTTTATCGGCCAAAAATAGTCTTCCCTCTATTTGCGCCGAAACGTCTCCATATCGTCTTTGTAGTACGACGGGAGTCTGCCCCATAATATTCAAGCCTCTCCCTCATGCTTAGATAGATGACGGCTTCAAGTGATCTGATCAAAGACCTAAAACTCGAGAAAGTTTGTTTATCTAATCCGGCGTCTGCCAGGCGCGGCTGTCACCAGCTGCACGGCGACCACCTACTGTTTCTGATGGAAGCCCAGCTGTTTTTACGGCTTTTCTGTGCTCCTCCTCCTCGGCTCCAGCTCTCAAGACCGCCTTTCCAGATGGACACATTCGTGGACGTCATCCCTGACGGGAGTTTCCGAAAGACGGTGTCTGATGGATGGTTCATAGAATTATGTCCCTGTCGCGAGCACATAAGCTATTCCTGACAGGCCTCATTTCCTACGGTTTGGGCGGGGGGAAGGATGTATTTTGCTCAGGATTCTGAAGATTCTAGTTTGCTGCAACTTCACGCAACGGTTCTCCGATTTCCTCGCCATGTTTCATTCGTGCGTCCCAGTCCAATTGTTAACAGTGCTCACAACAAAGCTGATGCCACGTTAATTAAGCGCCAGTGGTTATTCTGCTGGTGCTCTGGTTCCTTTCGCTGTCCAGATCAACGAGGTGTGATTTAGTTGGATCGCAGCTCCGCCTCACCTATCTCAATCGGCGAAGAACATTCTCCGAGAATGCAGCAGAAATAAACATAGCGTCCGGATCTACGACGGCACACATGGACATTCGCGCCCATTCCCTCGGTTTCCTGAGAAGCCTGCGGAACTTACCAGAAAACATTGTGTGTGAGGTTTTCAGTGAGTCCGTTCGCCCTAGATCTTTTCGACCCTGCGTTAATTAAATTTCGTCATCCGTGCCGTCGTTTATTGACCTCCGCGCCGTCGGATGCAATCTCACATAACATCAGGGCCCCAGAGCGCCTTATACTGCATTTGTACCTCGCTACCATACGCAAGCGGGGGCAGTGGGTCTAAATTTCCGGCAAAGGGCCTGACCGCCTCGGAGCTCACCTCACAGACCACCGATTCGATCCGCACCAAGCTAAATTAAATGGGCTGGATACTATTCTATGCCCAGTCTTACGGCTGTGAGACTCACTCGCCAAACGCTGGGTAGGGTCACTTTAACCCCGACCTTCGGTTCAGCTTCGCGCTGGACCATAGCCACGTTTCAATGGGAGCGCCTCCTCGCGGGGCAAAACTTGACCTATTTTCGTCTTGTCTTCTTCTGAAGCCGACGGTACTTACCTTGCCCGGGAAAGCGCTGCTCCCTGTACGTCGTGCCAATCTTGTTCTCGGGATGCTGATCTGATAAGTAGTACGTATATATATATCAAGACAGCATCTCGTATATCCCCTCACGTTCTTTCACCTCCGCTCTTCGTTGTTCGCTATAGGTCTACAAAGCCGCTAGACCCGACACTCCTCAGCCATCAACCTGTGAATCCCTTTCTGCCATGTACTGGACCAACGCCCGCGAAAGCACCGAGGGCACCGCGTCGACTGCGTCCTCGACTCCATCCACGCCTTGCGCCGAACGCCTATACAGGCCTATCAGCGGCTCAGCGTACCCGACATTTCAGAGTCAGACTACCAAGGACGTGCTACAATCTGTCCTCAAGGTGCGCAAAAGCTGGAAGACACTGCGCGGCGGGGAGACTGTTTGGCCGCTGGATCTGGAGGCCGCGCTCTTGGAAGGTACGCGGTTGGAGCATGCTCATCGTCAGCGCTGGCCCGTTCTAATCGCGTTTTCAGGCCTGGAGAACTACCAACCCGATGACTCCCGGGAGACAAGGATGCTAGGCCGCTTCCCAAGGAGAAACCGATTTATATCGGATTATATCTTTGAAAAAACTGGAAGGCGGCGCTCTGCGAAGCAGGTCGGCAGCCGGCTCCAGCAGCTGAGGGAGTCTTGCGGCGGCCAGAAGTGTATGTTATTAATGCGGGTCTTTTGGCTCCTGGTGCTCATCTTTGACGATCGTAGTGCTCCACCTTCTGTCCCCATTCCGCCAGCCAGCATACCCAGAGTCGTCGTCCTCCGGCGATGGCTCCTGTACCTCTCCCGTATCTCCGCTAATGGCCGACCGGGGCTTCCCTGGCGCCTCTTCGGCGCGGCACACCGTCATATATATCGACCTCATCCCGGAGAATGCTCCTGACAATATGGATGGCAATCGTCCTACCTTGTGGTCGGATCATGATGGCGGGGATGTCATCCACGCCTCTGACCGCCCCCGGCGCCTGCGCTCTATCAATCCTACCGTGACATTCATGTCCCAATCCCCCGTCGCTGCCCAATCTCGCTTCACGGTATACTCCAATGACCTCGTCCTCCACACTGAGACCGCACCCTTGGCGCCTGCCATGGCCCCCGCCCCGGACGTCTCTGGTTTTCTTTATAATACCACCCTTGTTCCACAATACTGGAAAGTGATCTCGAAGAGCCCGGGTAAGCTCTGGTCGCTGCCATGCCGCTGCTCATTCTAACGACCCCCTTGCCAGATCCCACCCGGTTCACCATCTACCAGGAGGTGGTCAGGGATGATCCACCCGCCGTCGTCCTTTCGACCACATATAAATTCAGCTACCCCGCTCGACATTCACCCGGATTTCCATCCTCTCCCTATACCCTGAACTCTTCAAATACCCGCTCCGACATTAATTCGCTCGCCTCTGCCGCGCCTATGGCGCACACCCAATTCCATGGACATCGATACCCTCTTTATGTCTCGCCCGACTGGAATGCTCCGCAATCGCGGGAGAACTCTCCCTCGCAAGGGCACCACAGTCCAGGTAGCGACTCTTCGACCTGCTTCCCTTCGGAGCTGTCAAATTATGTGAGTGTTTTTGCTCCACCAATAGCCCCTCTAACATCGTATCTCAATCCAGGTATCATAAAACTCCATGCGGCTACGCTTCCAGCTATTGATTTGATTTGATTTGTCGCATGCGTTTCCTCCGGAACCACTTCATTTAACGGCTCGACCGGATCTTGACATCTTCTTGGTGTCATCTTTTCATAGGACTGATCGCTTCGCCCTGTCGCGGAGTACAGTCCGTAGCAAAGAAGAAAAGTCATTTGAGTCGGGGTTCCAACATGGTATCACAACTGGCGTTCTACGAACTTTACACCACGTAAATACCCTAGATGAGCCGGGCACTTAATACGACCTTGGCCTCTGCGATTCCCGCGCCCCCTGGAGCAGACAATTCAGGTCACAACCGCAGCCGCGTCGCTGAAGCGAGCGGATCACACTCGCCGCTCTTCAAGATCTTGTCAAGATCTGAATCTTGCCGTAAATTCCTGGGTCATCAACCCGATGTCCGTATTCTGGCTGACCCCGTGGACGATACCGCTGCGACACGGAATTACTGAGGTTGGACAAAGCCAGGAGGGCTACTGATTCTTGACCGCCGAAATTGCCAGGGGCGTAGTTTCGGATGCAAGAACTCACTCGCGGATGAAAGGACAGTCAAACAGTGTATTTACACAGTCTAGGACTTTCGCGCCTTCGAGGGACGTGGGGAGCAAGGGCTGCCAGGCCAATGACCAGGCCGCATTCTCGACGACTTTGGGTTTGGCACCACTGGTCCCAAATGAACATATCGTTCCAGCCGCTACCAGCCGCGCGCAGATATTTATGGGCAGGACTGCGTCGTGCCGCGGAAATGTGCCAGTAACTCGGTCGTCTATTCCCGGAGTCTAGGCGGTGGGGAAGAGGAGTCCAGCAGCTCGATGGTAGGACCCAAGCCCTTTGCGTTCACGGCAGCTGCTGCGCCCTCAGCGGAGGTGGTGATATAAACTAGTGCCCTTGCTGCGTTCTGGACGACTTCGTCCTACGTGACGGGATGGCCGACGATGCGGCCGACGATTTTGTAGCTTTTTCGTTGGCTGGGCGCGGACATAGGGAGTGGAGTGCGGCAGACCAACGGCAGACAGCGCGGATAGAAAGGACGCAGGGTCGGGAAGTGAGAGGAGACGAGAGGAATACGATGAAAGCGCAGCGCCAAAGCCGGCAGTGGAATAGTCACAGACAGCGCATAGAACAGCAGGCCCACTGGCAGGCGGGGGCGGAAGATAGACATGCAATCCATGATGCAGATGAAGGACACAACGAAGAAAATCTGCTGAATCATCGAGCATCTTGCGATCCACCTCATTCCGCTCGCTATATATAGTCGGGCTCCGGACGAAGCCCGTCCTTGCGCCCAAGGGTTACCCGATTGACTTGGCATGCACCCGGCGGAGTTTAAATTTGGCAGGGTTGACTTGTGTGACTTGCGCGTGGATTGACTTGTGCTTTTGCCATTTCACACTGACTCTCCCCACCATACGAAACCATCTTTGGACTCGTCCTACAGCCCCCCAATCATCCTCCAAGCCCTCAGAGGTCCTCTAGGACATCCCCGGAGGTGCTCGGCACGCTTTGATGCCATCACCACCGCTGATCTCGCCGTTGTGATCGTTCATTATCGGTGAGGAGAAATACTTATTAGATGTTGCTCCCAATATTCTCCCGACTTGAAATATATTGGTACACTGGTATGGTCATCTTCGCCCCTCTGCAATCATGACGAAAATTTGTATGAGAGGGTGGTCTTTTGGCGCGGACTGCTCAGGTTGTAAATACGATGGAAGGCAAATTTTCCAATCTTTCAAGCTCGAAATCAGTGTTGGCCTATTAAAAATCCGAAGCCAGTACGCACCTGTTTGGGCTTTAATACCATGTCCGCCACATCTTCGCAGAATTGCTTCTCCCTCTGGTATGTCCGGGGGATCAGGAGGGGAAGATGTGTTTCCGAGTCTTCGTGGAACGACCAATCAACACACTCCAGCCATCTGAACTTGAATTCGCGGACATTCCAAGCACTGGCCTCAGAACGAGCAATGAATCTCGCAGGATACCAAAGAACGTCTTCACCTCTCCAGTCCGGCGCTCCGGGATACGGCATCATAACGATTTCGTCGGGCTTGAATCTAAATAATGCAGGTCAGAAATGCAGTGGCAAAAAATAAAGGAGACCCGTCGCAGCTCAATTATCGGTCTGGGAACACATCGCGTGCATATGAACTTGTTTTTGGGATTATCCCAGTCGACCGAATCAAAGAGGCATTCGATGTGCTACCAGAATCGGCATTTCTCGCACCGAACTTGGTTCGGATCTTCGTCTCCGCCAGAGATAATGCCACAACCCTGGCAGCAAATTGGGCAAGCACTTGTGGAGTTCGTAGAGTCGCTTCTGGCTGGACTGAGATTACCGCTCGCTGGCGGTCCATTGAGTGTAACCGATAGCATCTGAGATATAGGGTCGAGGGATCCTGTCTGTGTCGCTACTTGAACAGGCGAGTTTTGGACGGAATGAGGTGCCGGTCTGGGGGGAATCTTCGCGCAGTCTGCATCGAGGTCAACAACGGTCCGAGTCGTCGTCTAAATCATATCCCAGTCAACCATTGCTGCAACATGGAATAAATAATTGCTCACATCTGCGCGCGACCGGCGGAGATAGACAACAAAAGTGGTGTGGGGATCAACCTCCTCCAGAAGATATAACGGCCCCAGAAGAGCCAAAGCACCGTCGCGGATGAGATCATTATGCACGTCAGTGCTGTTTCCGATCCTAGTTTGGGTTGTGTAGTGACCGACCGCCCCAGCGGCCGTGCTCCCCGATTAGATCACACGAGAAATGAGCTCGTATTCAACATCGGGTTCCAGTTTCATTGTGAGTGGGCAATACACGTCGTTGAACGTCTCGCCCTCAACCTGTGGGTAGATTAGCGAGACACGAAGAATGAGCGGCCATTCTGTTGCGAGTGAAACATGGGAGGCGCGGCTGTTAGCACAGGAGGGGTGGGGGCATGGGATGACCGAATCAACGGTGTGGATGTATAGGGATGTTGGAAACAGTGCCTTCGGGCATCTCGGGCAATCCGCCAGTACAAACCTGTGTTGTGTGGAGCTTCGTAGACTTGCTCAGACTGTTGTAAAATAGTGTAGAATATATTTATGATTTGGAATATGACTCACAAGGCTGTCCGCTCGTAGTATTTAAGCAACTGTAACTCGTACTATGAATCTAACTTATTTTACTTACAACTACCATTTGCGTGAAGTCGGACGTTCAGCGCGTCCAAACCACTCACTCAATCTACCTGCGCCAACAGGTTATGGGCCCGGCTTGTAACTTACTTCACGCAGATTTACTTGAGAACACATCTATAACACTTGGCATACTCAGAGATCTTTCTACGCCCTCTACTATGTAGTAGCTCATCTCTTACCCGTCTAACGAATTATGGCACCCGAATCCTCTCATCGAATTGAACTACTGAATGACGACAATTACCTACCTTGGAAACGCCGTGTTCTGGCAGTCCTCCGCGACAAAGATCTACTCGAATATGTGGATGGCACGGAGGTGAGACCCGTCCCAATGGATCCAAATGCCCCAACTGTTAACGAAACAAAGGCAGTCAAAGCATGGATTAAAGGGGATGGGAAGGCACAAAGCCAAATTGAGCTGGCTCCGGGTGATTCCCAGATGGTGCATATCTCGGGCGCGATGACTTCCGCTGAAATGTGGAGTCAGATTCGAATGGTTCACGAATCCCAAGGAACTTTGGGATGTATGTCGTACAGGCGTCGATTGTACCGGACAATTGCTGATGAGGGAACTGATATCCCTGGGCACATCAAAGAGATGCGCGCTATCAAGGATCAGTTGATTACCATAGGCGATGAAGTGAAGGACGAAGATTTTATCACAGCATTGATAACGTCCCTCCCAGAATCTTGGGATCAATTCGCGTCGTCGTATGTGGGTTCTAAAGAACTCAGTCAGAAGGTTGCTGCCGCAGTTGCACAATCTAGTTCTGGTAGTTCTTTACCTGTCTCCGCGCGGCCGCTCACGACTTCTCTTAAATTAATTTCGTTGATTCTTTATGAAGACCGCCGTCGCAAGGAGAAAGCTAGTGAGGCCGCAGGAGGCTCATCAGCTATGTTCTCACGCAGTCGGGATAACGCTAACCAGCAAAGTTCCGACGAGACTTGTTTCAACTGCAAGAAACCCCGCCACCGTGCGAAGGATTGCTTTGCAAAAGGCGGTGGAAAGGAGGGGCAGTATCCCTGGAAAAAGAAGGGAAAAGGAAACAAGAAAGGTAAGCATATGGCAAATGTTGGTACTGACCAATTGAACGCTGATATTGCACCGTATTATTCCTTCACGGCAAGGCCCCACTTCGACTCGCGCCTCCCGCGGGGGGCGTGGCTCGCCGATTCCGGGTGTACAACACCCATTGCAAATGATCTGGAATTCTTCACAGATTTTGTACCGGGTCAAGGCGAGACGATCAAGGGACTTGGAGATAACGAGGTTAAGGCTCTGGGAAAAGGCACAGTGAAACTCGAGACCTGTAAAAATGGCCAGTCGATTATGACTGAATTGCGAGACACACTATATGTACCAGATGCGGTGAACAATCTGTTCTCCATTTCTCGCGTCGATGACGCTGGGGGCAGCGCTAATTTTGCAAACAGAAAAGTAGAAATCCGTGGCAAAAATGGTGATGTTGCAATGGAAGGAAAGAAGAAGTACCGGTTATATTGGCTTGATGCGAAATCGAAGCCTGCGGCACACCAAGCTCATGTCTCGGACTCGAAAACTCCAGACAATGAGGGTATAAACCCTTGGTATTCATGGCACAAACGACATGGACACATCTCTAAATCGACGTTGGAATTACTAGTGAGGAAAAGAAGTGTTGACGGACTCACTATTGATCCAGACAGCACACCACTTGGGCAGTGTGAAACCTGCATTAAATCCAAGATGCATTGGAAGCCCTTTCAACAGAAAGCTTCCAGTTGATCTAAAGCAAGAGGTGAAGGCGTGCGTAGTGAACTATGGGGTCCCGTACGTGCCAAGTCCACCGAGGGCAATTATTACTACATCTCGTTCACGGATGACGCAACGCGCCGGATCACTGTCCTGTTCTTGAAAACCAAGGACCAAGCCAAATAAAAAGTCATGGACCATATTGAATGGCTGGAAAGACAATACAAATGTAAGCCTAAATGGATCCGTGTTGACGAAGGCCGTGAGTATTTAAACGAGACTTTGAAATCGGCACTTTCCAAAAAGGGAATTGAACTATGTGCCGTCGCTCCTTCCTCGCAATCCCATAACGGGGTCTCTGAGCGCCTTAATCGCACGCTAGTGGAGCTTGCTAGGGCGATGCTGGAAAAGAAGGACTTGCCAAAGAGCCTATGGGAATGGGCTGTCCATCATGCCACTTATATTCGAAACCGGAGTCCAACAAAAGCTTTACCAGATGGAATTACTCCTCACGAAGCTTTTACAGGCGAGAAACCGAATTTTCGCATTTCCAAGAATTTGGAACACATGTGTGATCTATGAGGAAGTTCAGAAAGCAGGCAAGCTGTTTAAACATGCTAACAAATTTATATTTGCAGGTTATGAGGAAGGACCAAAAGCTATCAGATACTACGACACGAAGACTCACCGAGTAAAGGTATCCGGGGATTTTACGTTCACGGAGCCCGATAAAAAGGTGACGGAGTTGAAGTACTTTGAAGTAGATCTGGCGGAAGGTCAGTTTGAGGGGGAGTCAGGGAATGGCAAACTGCCGTCTCCAAAAACCTCAAAACCACCAACCGTAAATCCAGCTCCGAAGGCAACAGTGCCTGGTCCTGCACCGAAATCTCGGCCCATCCGAGTCCTGATAGTGCCGCGGATAACGTACCTGACCAACAGCAAGTTGAACCTCCCTCCACTCCATCGCAGCGGAAGATACCCGCTGTACCACCGAAATTATCTTCGGCACCACTGACACCTCGTACGGAGCACGCTGCAAAGCCAAATCAATTGAATCCTATCCTACTTCGATAATTAACACGTACCGTCACGGATCATAATTACCGCCAACTCGGAAACCCCGATGCACGACTGCCAAAGGCGGGCCGTGCAAATCGGACCGAGCCTGATGCGGGAGATGATGGCGACGATATCGCGCACTATGCATACCGGGCATCAGTAGGTGATCTTTCGACTGGGAACAACATACCTCAGAGTGTGCGCGAAG
Organism: Mycena rosella; assembly: GCA_029378255.1. Classification (NCBI taxonomy): domain Eukaryota; kingdom Fungi; phylum Basidiomycota; class Agaricomycetes; order Agaricales; family Mycenaceae; genus Mycena; species Mycena rosella. Next base: position 87,389 of record JARKIE010000247.1, read on the forward strand.
CACGCGAGTCCCCCATTGGCCTGAATGGGAGAATGCGATCAATTCCGAGCTTGACACGTTGGGTCGCATGGGTACTTGGCAGCTCGAAGAGTGCCCCAAGGACCGAAAACCCGTTGGATGTAAATGGGTGTTTGACTTAAAAACTGATCAGCAAGGTCAGATTGTCAAATACAAGGCCAGACTCGTTGCGAAGGATACTCACAAATCCCCGGCATGGATTACTTCGACACTTTCTCTCCCGTCGTTCGGCTAGAATCACTGCGATCTCTGCTCGCTATCGCCGCCGTTGAAGATCTCGAAATGAAGCAACTGGATGTGAAAGGAGCTTACCTCAACGGTGACCTTTCGAAGAGATCTACATGGCCCAGCCGCCTGGTTACGACGACGGATCCGGCCGTGTATGCCGCTTGAAGAAGACCCTCTATGGTCTCAAGCAATCCGGTCGTGAGTGGAATCGGAAACTCCACAGTTTACTCACTGGCTTAGGCTTCAAACGAATTGAAGTTGACCACGGTGTCTATATGCGCAGAATTAAAAATCAATTCGTGATCATCACTGTGTGGGTCGACGACTTACTGCTTTTTAGTAACAATCCTACGATGCTTGGCGCTGTTGAATCCGCTTTGAAACGCGAAGTGGAAATCAACGATATTGGGGAACCCAAGAAACTAATCGGCATCGAAATTTATCGTGACAGAAAGAACCGGATAATCCAGATTTCCCAGGAGCACTATATCGACGGTGTCCTGAAGCGATTCGGGTACGAGAATATGTCGCCAGTCACAACGCTGATGGATCCCAACATTGTACTCGAGAAGCTCGAGACCCAAGGCCAGACAACAGATAAGTGCGGCCGTAGTTACGCCGAGCACATGGGATCGTTGATTTGGCCAGCCACAATTAGTTGCCCGGAAATTGCATTTGCTGTTGCGAGACTTGGATCGTACACAGCAAACCCGGTCCAGCTCACTGGACGGCGATGAAGAGTCTTTCGGTACCTGAAAGGCACGCGATCACTCCGGATCACTTATGGCGGCATCAATCCTGATAAATGCGAGACCCCTATTTTGGACACGCACGGCGCGTTCAGCGATGCTGACTTTGCAGCCACTCCCGACGACCGAAAATTGGTCTCAGGACATGTTTACATGCTTGGAGGAGGCCTAATTGCATGGCACTCCAAGAAACAGCCTACGGTTTCACTCAGTACAGCTGAAGCAGAATATTCGGCACTTGCACAAGGAGGATAACCAATAACTAGTGGCCAAACATCGAGAAAATATGGAGAAAGTATTTACAATAACTTTTGCATGTTCCTGCCCAGAAAATGTGGAAGCATATTGATAATGGTTTGTCCATAATGTGGGACAGAATATGTGGCACACATTCACAGTATCTTTCACTTTTGTTGTGGATGCCTTTACAATAGGTTTACCCAAATATTACAGATGTCCAAGGGGGAGATATGCTGAAGACTTTTGAAATAACTTTTCAATAACCGTCTGCAGCATACCCAAAATTGAATTAAAATGGATACCTAATCGTTCTCTGATGTCTTCCAGGGTCTCTTTCCTGTGTTTTCTGAGTATATGGCCACAGAATATCTTGAACATGCATAGCAGAGAAGAAAGATAAATTTTAAATGTCTTCTGCATGTTCATTCACAGAAAATGTGAAACTCATTCAAAGCGTGTTTCAGGGGTGTTCTAGATGTCTTTTAGAGTTTGTAGTAAATTTCTTCAGCATACTTGGGGCCACAATAATAGAAAGACATGGAAGACTACTTTAAAATTTCTTTCCTGTGACTGACCAGAGAACACTCAAAAGGTTTGTGGAAAATCTATTGTATAACTTCTATCTATGTTTTGCATCCATGTTCAAGATCCTTCCAGAGTATCCAGTGTGATTTAGGCAGGAACATGTAAGAAATATTCAAAATCTTTCCAAAATTAATGGACACAAGATACCAGAGAGATACTGTGACATTGTCACACCATATGTTCTCAGTACCTTCCAAAAGATAAGCAACCAGACACCTTGACTGAATTAGGGAACAGATATTTTAGGGGTTTACATGAGAGGAATGGAACAGATATTTTAAATGTTTACATGCAATGTGCTGCAGACAGATATTTAAAGGTCACCTCTGCTAGATATGGAGAACTTATATAGACAGTGCCGAGCAGCATATGCAATTCTCAATGGCTATCCATGGCTATGGCAATATCTTGACCCTAACTGTTTATCATGCATACGAGTGGCCAGTCAACCATGTTCAGGAGTCAAGTGTCCTGCCAATACAACTTGCTGGTCCCAGCTCACTGGTTCCATCTCCTGGCTCAAACTTTGCCACACTACCAGGTGGGTCCAGGCTCACCATAGATCCCCGTGCGACGTGTTTGTGGCGATACCAGTCAGTAACTCGCTGTTACAATCCTCCATGTTTCCCAAACAAACTGTTTTACAGTCAGTGGCTCTCTCTGTACCGCTGGAAGTGATGCAATGTATGAGCACAAAGATGTCCTGCCAGGCTGCACTGGCAAGTATCCTTGGTCCTGTTGCGCATTGCTGATTTTCTGAGTTCCTTCATGGGACTTTGCCAGTCTGTTTCTCCCCACAATTTCGGGTGCTAACCCCTCCCAGGAGTCTATATATCTTCCGACTGTGGCACTCTGTACCACACGGACACGGTATATGATATGCATGCATATTGAGCTGCCCTGCACCGTTTGCCACTGGCCTAGCCAGTATACTTGGCCCTATTACAATTTCTCAATTTTCTTATTTCCTTCATGGGACTCTCCCAGTCCATTTTCCCCACAGGATTTCGGTTATTAGCCTAGTTTACAATTCTCCTTTCAACACGTTGGCGGCACAATATCGGTCAGCCATTCACCGCATTGTCCGTCATTAGTAAAACTGACTATTTGTACATTCAGTTGCACTTCCCTGGTAAATATTGATCCCTACCCACTGTACTGCACAGATGCGGTGTACTGGAAAAACTCACCCCAGCATCGAGAATTGGCCAAAAACTCACCCCTACATCGAGAATTGCTGCCTGGGTCGAGAGATCAATGTTGCTGCTTGCATGGTCGAGAATTGGCTGAAACTCACCCCAGCATCAAGAATTGCTGCCTGGGTTGAGAGATCGATGTTGCTGCTTGCAAGGTCAAGAATTGGTTGAAAACTCACCCCAACGTTGATTTCTCGATGCTGGGGTGAGTTTTTCCAGTACACCGTGTCCGTGCGGTACAGTGGGCAGGGGACAATATCTACCAGGGAAGTGCAACTGAATGTACAAATAGTCAGTTTTACTAAGGACGGACAATAGCGGTGAATGGCTGACCGATATCGTGCCGCCAACGTGTTGCAAGGAGAATTATAAACTAGGCTTGACATGTGTGGAATTATTATCCTAGGCAATCCCGGATTTAGCTGCTCTTGAGCATATTAGCCGCTTGTCGTCTCTCGCAACGCTCTCCATTTATTCACTCCCGGATGAACTCTCCACTTCGCCGCCGGTCTCCGGCCATTGCTTCATCTCCCTGCGCGATCTGACAGTCGAGCACATCGAGATCGAGCTGGCAATTGGATTCCTACGGACATTATCCAGCACACTGCTCAGAAAATGTGACATCATGCTCGCGTCGTGTGCGACCTCGGCCGCAACCCATAGATTCTTTCAAGCCGTCAAGGCGGCGTTGTCGCCACTGGTGCTCACATACCTTCAGCTGAACAACTATATGGAATCCGAGCCGATGACTGAACGAGATGCGTATGTGATCACCAACGAAGCGATGCGGCTCCTCTTTGGCTTCCAGAACATCGAGGAAGTAATAATCGTGGCGCCTCAGGGATTCAAGTTCGACGATTCCACAATTGCGGAGATGGCAGGCGTGTGGCTACGCCGTACACACCTCAGCCTCCGATCGTTTGCCGGATACAAGCGCGGGGGTCCCAGGCTACTAGTACATACTATCTCCAGACACTGCCTATCGCTGGTCCAGCTGCAGCTCACCCTCGACGCCTCCGTTCTCCCGCAATCGGACGGCGAGGACATACCAGCTCCCCCCCCTGCGATCGGTGGACGTCTGCCAGTCAATGATATCCGTACCCGGCCCCGTTGCAGGATCCATATCTGCGATTTCCCCCCATGTGGATGACATCCTGATGTATCGCGAGGAGGACAACAACGACGATGCGTGGGAGCTGGGGAATCATAGGGACCAATTGCCAATCATGTACTTTGGAAGGCCGTCGAAGTGGAGATGCGGAGCATTGGCCAGCACGGGGCAGGTCAAATTAATTAGCCGTTTCGTGTGAGGTTTCGCCCGCCTTCCTTGCATCCCATTTTCGGTCTGCCATTTCATCGATCATCCAATGGCGCAACCAGGACAAAGCCAGTCTCTTGATTTATGTGTACTGAATAATTTTCGGCGGTATCAAATACTGAAGCTAGCGGGTTAGACCTCGCTCATTTCGAGTTTCGTGGGATATCAAATGGGAAGCAGAAAACAGCGAAACAAAAAGAGAGTGTATCGAGGTGTAAAAATGGCAACATCGTATAGGCTTTCAGAGATCGTCGACAGCTGAAAATGCTCTTCCTCGGTGCTCGGGCCATCGGATATATGTGGGGCATAGCAAGATAGCAAAGGGCTCAGACGTGGTGCATGGTAAAAAAATCCACTGGCAATATTCAATGACCTCAATAATTGCGACAACACCAGGAGGCAAAAAAAATTAGAGAAAAAATCTCCTCTCCGCGAACACGTGGCCTCGAGTCGACTGAACATCAAAGGGTTAAACAACATGTGGTACGCGATGAGTTCCCGGCGCACACCGTGTACGATCCCGCCTCATGTTTTTCTCCCAAGTCCGTGGATTGCAAGCGAAAAACTGCGTAGGAGGTTCATAATTGAACAGCCAAAGAGGAAGCCGCCGTGCTGCGTACGTTTTCCTCTAAATGTTCGGTCGCGTCAACTCTCATAATAGATCGGCCTTCTTGATCACAGAACAGATCCAGCTTAGGTGGCTCGGTCGGTACAAGCAGAGCGTGCATATGGGAGATGTTACAGAGCTAAAATGACGGAGAGAACTTGAAGGGAGACATCACACTCAAAACTCGAGCGTCACCGGCGCGAGCGACGTGCGCACGCTCACTGCCCCACGCTTCATCCCCTCATCAGACCACCCCACGCGTCCGCGCACTGTGCCCCTGCGCTGATCATCGGTCTCCATACGGCGCGCACGGCCTTTTCCAGCCGGATCCTCCGCTTCTTGGTCCACGGTAACGGCGACGGACGAAATCGAGGTAGAAGCGGTGAACGACCCTTCGTAGGTGGTGGGCAGCTTGACTGCCGCGGAGCCGACGGAAGTCGTGGCGCGTAGCGTGATATTGGACGCGATTGGGGCAGTCAAGACGTCCAGCTTCAGGCGCGCGTTCGAGCTGCGGGCGGTGATATCGAAGGCGGCGTCCGACTTCTTGGATGAGGCAAGGTTAATGTTGCCCTGGATGTATCTGCACTTTCATGTCAGCACTTTCGTCCAAAGGAGAGTGAAATGGACGCAGCGCACCCGTTGCTGGTGTGCATCCGGAGCTTCGCCGCCTGTTTGTTTTCATTGTTGGAGAGATTGACGTCGACATTGATAGGGCCGTTCGATGTGTGAAGTATGAGGGTGTTGGACGAGTTGAACGTCCCTTCGATGGGACCCACAGACGAGCTGATGTCGGCGCTCTCAGCAATGAGCGACTGCCGCCGCATCAGCATCTTAAAATTGCCCGATGCCCTGAGTGTTTACCTGAAGGCGAATTGGACCGACAGATGTCCTGATGCTCGCGTTTCCGGTGGAGAGCGACTTGGAGAGTCGTCAGGTGGTATCATACAAAGAATTGAATCTATCGAACCTCCGCGTGTATTCCGCCAACCGAACCCTTGATGGCAAGGGACTTGAACGCGATGTTGCTCATGTCCCCGAAGACTTGCGTAAATACGTGGAGATCTGTCGATAAATTATTGATGGACAGAGGGGAGTCGTCCGACGTCTGCGGGAAGGTGACGGTGACCTCGAAACGCATTTTGTCGTGCCGGTCGCGGTGGCCGCCCCCATCCCATTTGCTCTGAAATCATGCCAGAGATTAGCTGGCGGGAACCCGTCCGTAAAGCTCAGAACACGTACGAAGATTCCGATGCCGTTCTGGTCCTTTTCGCGGCTGAGAAGACATGCTTTGGCGCCATCAAGGTGCTCTTCACGCCAGAAATGCGCGGTGACGTCGACCTGCACAGTGTCCAAGATGTCCTCCGACTGCAGGAAATTGACGCGCCCCGCGACGAAGACGCCGCGGCCGACGCTCCGTGAAAGTAAGAACAGGGTATCTGAAGCCACTGGGAGCTGGAAGCTTGTGTCCGCGGAGTAAGGGAAGTCCTCCACGGCATCCGACTCGCCGACGTGAGACCACTCCGCGCAGTGGTCGACAGAAACATCAGATGGGATGGGCCAGGACTAGATGGTAGGCCAGTATCGTCCGGATATTATGAGGGGGATATATATATACTTACGGTCTCAACACGGTGGAAGTCAATGGTGGCTGAGGAGCCTAAGCCCAGGTACCGAGAACCCAACCAGAGGCACAAAGCAGAGAATACGACAGCTCTGAATAGTCGGCGCTTCTTGCATTTTTTGTGTGTACTCGGTTCCATGGTATGCGACACTGGGGCGGGGAGATCTTGCAGGGGCGTCTTGCTGTCCATGACTAGAGATGTGATGCTTGGGAATACTTCTCACAGACGCTTTTAATTATATTGCTGCGCCGCAGGTGATGGTATGACGACATGGCCAGATCTGGTCCCAGGTAGATATCAATCAGTTGCTGTGCGTCCGATGAAAAATAAGGGATGCGACTTCGTTCGTAAACGGAATGTACCGTCGCAGGCCTAGAGCTCCTACCCGACTCGAAGCTTTTCAAAGGACTCCGAGGACACAGAGACCACAATTCAAAGTTCCATGTCTCGCAGATCATGTCACCGCAGTTTGAGCGACCACGCGACGAGGTAACTGCGATCTGCTGCGATCCAAGCACACGTAACACGCGCAGTACTATTTGACAGGTGGGCTCACCCGGTTCCAACCGGCCGACATCTTGAAGCAATCGGGTGCGGTCGACTCGAAATCAGCCACGGAACATGCTACGAGTCTATGGGGAAGCATTGGGGAAGCAATCGTACCCAAGGAGGTGTACGGCGATGGCGATTAGCAAAGCGGGGCTTCGGAGCCGCGATCCGACTTCGGAGCCGACTCCGAAGAACCGCCGGCTATTTCACCACTACGCCCACGTCAAGGTTCCAGCGCCTTAACCGTTCACCGTTCACCATTAAACGTTAAATGCTAATAGGATGCATCGGTGTTTAACGATTCCTGAACTTGTTGGGATCATATGTTCCCATCTTCACCCCGATACCCTGGAGGACCACTACGCGGTCAAGCAGGCTGCAGCCGACGCTGAAGGATTTGGCGGTCGTCGCAAGGACGTGTACGGCCTTCAACAACGCCGCAGTGGACGCTTTGTGGGACTTTGCCACACTCACGAACCTACTGTGTTGTCTGCCGGCCGATTTGGTCGTCGTCGAACGGCCGGAGCATGGTAAATACATCACGAAAACCGGAAATCTCCACGACCCGGCGCCGGCCTCTGATCTGGCTCATCTGCAATCGGAAACGGCATTCGAGGCGGACGGATGGCCAATGGATGAATGTACCAGCACTTACGCCATCCCGATATTGTATTTCTCCTCTGACAGGTGAGTCAAAGCGGATATTCCACTAATGCGGAACGCTGAGCGTCGCTGACGTAGGTGCCTCAGTCAAGGTCCACCTGCGTCATCAGGATATAACGGAGTCACGATACTGCTACAGCGGTGCATCCCTCCGTCTCTTCATCCCCTCACCATCCTCCGGCCCAGATCTGGATCGTCCGACGCGCTCGGCGCGGTCATCATCGCCCATCGTCCGGACTCGTAGGTGCTATCGCGATCCGGCGTTTTCGAGAAAAAAAACATTATCCACCGCCTCCATAGCGACTGCTTCGACCAATCCGGATGTCCGATTGGGACAGAGCTTGTGTCTACGGTTCCCGGATTAAACACCTGTTCTCTGGTCCCGGTTATGTGGAGCTGTCGGCCGTTTTCCCCAGCATCAGCCTCGCTCTGCCCCAAAAGATATTTCAGAATCTGCAGGGTCTTCATTGGCGGCATATAAATGATGATTTCCAGTACATCCATCCCTTCCTCAGCGCCCAAATCACCACAATTTACCTGTATTCCGTATCCCCTCTCGCCCTGTCCTTGCTCGTCACTCTCGCCGTCAAGTGTCCCCAATTGAAGGATGTATCTGTGGTTGGCGCAGAACATACTACACACTCCGGGATCTCCCCCTCGGAGTTCATCCGTGGATTAAACTATGTCGAAACTTTATCTGCACCCAGCCTCGAGCCAGCGGATCTGGAGTACCTGGGCCACCTTCCGACTCTCCGAAGGTTGAAGCTAAGGTCCCTCTCCACCAATTTGTCGGCCATGCTGCCGCTCGATGAGCCCTTCAGCCGCTTCACACGCTAGACCTTGGCGATGCCGAAATCGAGGCTGTCACTCGATTACTTGGATGGTGCAATAATGTTCCACTGAGAGCATTCAAAGTTCAATTCGCTCCACTTGCTACCCCACAACAAACACACCAGGTTTACAAAGCCCTCGCGGCAGGGTTGCCCCATTCGTGCCTGAGCAGGCTAACGCTGCTCAATGATTACGACCAGATCGATTTATCTACTTCATCCGACTATCTCGTTCAATCTGATTCGATCCGACTTCTTCTCTGTTTCGGAAATCTCACTTCCGTCTCTATCCTTTCAATGGTCGGAATATCCTTCGACAACGACACCATAGCGGAAATGGCCTGTGCCTGGCGCCGTATCGAGGTCCTTAACCTGTCTTCGTATCACGCCCCCCCCCCCCCCCGCACGCCCTTGCATCAACCTCCAATGCCTCGATTTTTTCGCCAGATATTGTCCGCATCTGAGCCGCCTCTGCATCACGTTCGACGGCACCATAATCCCAGACACTGCTACCGCGCCGTGCATTCCCCAGGAGTCCTTGAAACATCTAGAGGTCGAGCACTCGGCGATATCGACACCGATATCTGTGGCACGATTCCTATCGGCCATTTTCCCAGCGCTGGAGACCATCGACACAATCAGAGAATTCGAGGACAACGAAGACCCTGACACGCTAGCATAGCACTGTACGCTGAAGAAATCAGGCATCATCGCCTTTGGAAAGAGGTGGAAACTCTCGTTCCACACCTCGTGGCGGGTCGGATAGAGGAGAGAGTCCGGTTGCAGAATTCTCCAGCCACGTAATTATGTCTGATCGTATGCGATTCTCCCCAGTTGACCTTCGTTTTTCCTGCTAATATTTTGCACACCCTAGCAGCTATCGAGCGCTTCTGACGGTCGGCTTCGACGTTACGAGTTTCAATGCACCCGAATTTCTTTGATGTCCTTCTCTCTCTTTATGAAATCGCATGTGTCCGAAGCCTTCGAACTCCGCCAGGAAATCAGCGGATTGGCGCTCGACCACGTAGCGCCACGTCCTCGGTCGAAGTGCCGGCGCGCTCTTTCAGTATATACTTGAGGTTTGCGGCATTTCAGAGCAGGGACCGACTAAGCACCAGACATGGAACCGAATTTAGGGCCCATTTCTGGCCTAACTTTGTGAGTATTCCCTTCGAGACGACTCGGCACGTCAAAATTATTCTCGTCGTGTCGCGAGGCGGAGAAGCGCTGAATTCAATGCAATGAGTGTCGCTCGTTGAGTAGCTCTTTTGTCGCCGTATCATGCGCCGCTCTTGGTTTGAGCTTGGACTCAGCATTAGCTCGATATTACCGCGCAGGAAACCACTCTCCGGTTCCCATCCCCTTGAATATTCATGTAAAGCTAGTGCGCGCGGGGGTCGCGCAAAATTTGTGCGGGCTTCATACCACATTCCAAGGTCAGAGCATCGACTCCGTCCTTGAACTCGCGGCTTTCTACGCTGCGGATAGTGGAATGGTCTGACTGTGCAGGCATTCAGGACGGACTGTAATATATTCAGTGCTCTGGCGTGCGATTTCAGAATGAGTGACGGTCGAGTGTCCAGCCCTCGGAAACGAGATTCGGTGTCTACGCGGAGAAGGCTAGGAGAGGGGTAGTGGGTAGGAGCTCAAAGAATAAACAAAGCTCACCAACTCCGCAAGTCAAGGAGCTGTACCGTACCACAAGATCGAGCGCCACTGACTGAGGATTAAAAAGCAACGCAACGAGCGGAGAATGACGAAGGCGATGGCTCGGCAAGAGGATGACAGAATATATAATTGTAGGGGGTATAAGGGAAAATATGTACCGTGCATGCGGGAGCGATAGTATACAGTCGAAGGCAGGAGCATAAACAGGATGTAAAGATGGAGAGGGTAAAGTAACGAGATCGAAGATACAAACAGGGAAGAGATATACGCGGGTGGCGAAAGAGGAAATAAAAATATCAAAGACAAAGGTCGAAGGAAGAAAGCCCGCAGAGGGAAGGTAGAACAGGGAGGACTCAGTCCTCCGTTGTAAGGACGCCGCGGACGCCGCCGCTCCGCGTCCGCCCGCCGTCGCGCGCGCGCGCCGTGTGCATCCGCTGGCCTCCGCTGGCCACGTTTTTGGGAGACACCGTCACGTTCCGCTGGCGCTCCTGGCGCTGGTACTCCAGCGGCCGCCCCCGTCGCGCTATCCTCGACCGAGACGGGAAACGGGTAATGTACACTGGGAACGAGCACCGCCTACTTCCCCTTGCTCTTCCCGCTCTTCCTCTTCGCCGCCCGTTCGCGCTCCTTCTCCTTCTTGCTTGGGGGCGGCGGCGTGACGGGATCTATCCAATCGTCCTCGATCTCCGCCTCGCCGCCCGCGTCGACGAAGCCCTCGTCGTCTAGGAGGTCGAGGTACATCTCCGCTTTGTCGCCCGCACCAGCCTTGCCCGTGTATGACGGCCCGCCGCTAAGGTCGAAGCGCGCGCCGGGGAGCGGCGTGACGGGCGCGACGGGGTCATCCTCCGTGTCGACCTCCCCGCTGCTCGCCGTCGATTGGAGTTGGAATGTTGGTGGGTGTGGGAGGACGCGGACGCGGCGCCGTGCGAAGTGTTGGAGGCAGCGTGCGCGCTCGACGAGAGGGCATGCGATGCGCTCGAAACGTCCCTATCTTCGAAGAGGGGCTCCTCCTCGGGGTCAGAGATGCTCTCAAGGCCCATGTCGTCGTTGTCGTCCGCGCCGGGCCATGTGGGGGGGCTCGTCCTGGATCGCAAAGATTGTTCGGGGCAGCTGTGGGTGGGCGTGAGTATGAGACTTGTAAAGTAAAGGCACGCAAGGTAAAGATGAGGACGGAGGAGAAGATGAAGGAGGGGGAGGGTACGGAGGAATTGGAGTGCCAAAAGGAAAGGAGCGCAAGCTCGAATAAAGAAGGAACGAGGGAAAGAATGGACGAAGTAAAGGAGCAAAGAAGGAACACGTACCTCGCCAACCCATCTCCGCAAATCCACCCACTCAGCCTCATCCCGACAGACGAAGCCCAATAACATGCTCGGATCGAGCCCCGTCAGCGGCATCTTGCGCACGCGCTCACAGTGGAACGTCCGCAGCTCCGTCGCGCTGTACGCGCGCACGAAGTGCGCCTCCTCCGCGGGCGAGAGGAAGCCGCCGAAGAACTCACCGGAGCGAAACAAGGCAAGAATGATGTGCGCGACTTTCAACGCGGTATCGAGACCTTGGCCGTACGATTCCCCGACGTTACAGAGCAACAGATCAGGCAGATGTTCTGGTCGGGAATCAGGCAGCACCTGCGTATGCACTTGATTGAGAAAGGACTTGACCCCGAGCGGAGTTCTATCCACAAGCTTGTGAGATATGCGACGCGACATGAATCCGCTCGACGGACTCTGAAGAGGGAGACACGGGAGTTCGAAAGAAATTCCCAGCAGCGGGATCGACCAAGGATCGACGGTCGACGTGGGCAGCTGTTGATAGTAACAGTGATGGGCCATCTGACGGAGATCAGCCTGGTGCGCATCGGAAACAGCAGAACGACTCAGAAGAGAATGATGAGAGGATTGGCTCATCGCAGGGCGAGTCGGGAGCCGCAGAGACCACACAGAACAAGTGGAATCACAAAGGACAGACCCGAGTGCTGCTGCCGCAAGACGAATTTGATAGACTGCGGCGTGAGGGAAGATGCTTCAAATGCAAAGCTCGCGGACATCTTAATCATGATTGTCCAGATCCAGAGGAAGCAGTCGGCGTGAGAGCAGCTCGTTTTGGCGACATTCAGGAGCTCATGACGAGAGAGCGATGATTGTGGAAGTGATGCGGCATCGGAAGAAGCCGAAACGTCTGAAGACGTCGATAGCGATTGCGACTCAAGTGATGAGTACTACTAGGACTTCCTCCGGAGGGCGCGTAATGCAGATGTCGGCGAAGAGAAGGCTTATTCACACAAGCCTTGAAGGGCGAATGTGACGGATAGAGCCGACTTGGAGCCGACGGTCTGCATCCGAGCGGCCACGTGATCGTTCAACTCCCCTAACTGCGGTCGTTGTTCCTTTTCAGCTACTCAAGTCTTTATTTACAGATAAAAGGTTGCGTAGATACGTAGAACAAGATAGACTACATTTCTAGAACAAGGTAATTAGTATAAGGACAGTAGAACAGTATTTAAGTAGACTGGGTGTAGTTAGTTGAACAGTATTCTGGAATCCAACACCTCACCCACTCAGCTAGTGTTTGATCTACTTGGTTTCTGGACTGCTCGCGCGGGGTCCCTACCCTTGAATTATCGGGAACTCACAACGAGTCTCTCCCTCTGCTTCCATCGACCATCCACATCTTTGACCGTCAGTGACGCCATTCCAGTCCGCTGCTCAGCTTCATACTTGGTAGTTAGTGGCTTTCATAAGATCTTGATAGATCTTCGCTTTCAATCTCTCACAATCCACACCAGCAATGCTTTGCCAGGGGAACGAACCCCAGACAGTCAATAGCCACATTTCTGGTGCGAGACAGAATGGTTTAAACCGGAATAGTATTACTCACTCGTGCCAGGAGGGGTAGGAGGTGCTGGTGGCGCAGGAGGCCAAGGCGGCGGTGGAGGAACAGGCGAGGGTCCCCGTCTGGATTATGACATCACGGCCGAACATTTCACAATGAACAACCAGTACGTCGGTTACTCACCACGCCGTTCCTTTCCTGAACAACACCCCGCCACAGCACTGGAATGTTCTCCAGCGCACACAATTTCACTGTAACTGCTGGTAGTTTGACCAACATCACCAACTACCCACAGCAGACTCCACCTCCTGGCCCCCTCCCCCAATTCCAGCGAACACATACTAGATATGGTTTCACGATTGACATGGAGGAAATTTGGAAGCTACTCAAATTGCGGCCTGGACCCATTTCAAATCCCTTTGCCACCGTGAAGCTTGGGTCAATCATGTTCTGTCCTTCAAACGAGCAGGGCGGAGAACCGGCTGAGGTTGCATTTTTCCCGGAGGCGGACCCATACCTTCGTCCTTGGGTTCCTGGTGGGGCTGGCGGCGAAAAGACGGCGGAGGGTTGGACACGGTAATGCTACCTTCCCATTGCATGATATGTATGTCCCAAATTCTAAATCTGTTTGATTCAAGTTTCAACGCCAGCGATGTATGCGATCGCACGCTTGTGCTGCAGCGTCGCATCCCCAACCTCTACGCTTGGCTCTATCAAGCGACTCATATTTTCAGCCGCCTGCGGGTTTCGTCCAATTTCGAGGATTATGGTAACTTACACATTCGACTGAATGTTTCAACTGCGTGCGCTGACCCATGTATGTTAGTCCTCATGCACACTATTGATTTTCAAATCGAAACTTACGGGGCGAAGCAAAAGCCAACTGCGGGCTTCCTATTTCTCTGCCCCGAGGAGAATTTCCAAATTACTACCGCCTCATTCCGTTGGCCGGAATATCCGGCCTATTGGTCCCGCGATCTCAACGGCGTTGAACGCCTCAGCATGGACGAGGCGACTCGTCTTGGATTCCCTCCACTTGAATTCAAGTCGCGCATCCTAGGCTTCTCGTGGGACTCAAATGTCTACGCCGGCCTTCGCCGGTTCCAGGAAGAGGAGGGATTCGATCCAGATAGCCCAGAATACGCCATCAAGTGGGCCGATTGCCCGCTTTTTGAAGTGTGCGACACTCGGCATACCGATGGTGCGTCACCGTCTTGATATAATTTCAGTCAATTGACTGATAAACACATACATCAGGGTAAACCTCCCTCAGAATTTCTACCCAAGATTTCTCTCGGCCTAAAAGATTTCGAAGAATTTCGGAAATGTCATCAACTTTGGTGAATATTCGCACAAAGATATGCTGGATTATGTTACATTCTCGTTACAATTTGTTATTCCGAAACTTGAGGTATTCTTTGCAACTTCTTGGAGTAATTTCAGCGAAAATTTCCTATGATTAGCGTGTGCTTACCTCTGAATGCGTGTCGTCAGCAAATAAGTTGGCAAGACGAAACAAAAGGTTTACGTGCTAGACGATATTCCATGAGTTGGGCGACAGACCAATATACGTCCTTCAGCAGGAAATCGAATCTGAATCTGAATCCGAAGGTGGCAGAACAAAAAAGGAGAGCATAATGCGGCCTAGAGAATTCTATATTTCGTTGGCTAAGGCTAGAGAAGTATGAGAACAAATAAATGAATGCACAGGAGGAAACAAGGACGGCAGCGACATCCGACGAGAGACACAAAAAAACACATGTGCAATACGTTCTACAAAAATACAACAAGAGAATGTATACAGACAGGATAGTCGAACCACGCAGTTCCCAATCGCAGAGAATTCCGAAACATCACTGAATATTACATCCCCAGGTGCATGTTGGCTCATCCAACAGTTTTCTGTGTGCTGTACCTGCACAAGACGAATTATATCGGGAGGAATAAGTGATAAAGACAATCATACGCGCTGAGATTACTACGAAAAAATCAACAAAGCATCCTAAATTGATGAAGCTAAGACTGCGCGCAGAGACGGTGGAGTCGTGCGGGTTGCAGACGAGCTCGTCCTCCGTCATGGGTGCCTGCCCCTGCCCCTGCGCGTAGCCGTACTCAGAGGCGGGGCCCGGGCTCATCGACCCCGCACGCCCAGGGCCGAAGTCGGGGCTCATGGAGCCCCCGCGCCCGTACGCGGGTGCGTCGGGGCTCAGTGAGCGACGGTCGTTGTGCGTCGGGGCGCGGTACGTCGCGTGCGCACGGTCGTTGGCGGCGTGCGGGGTGGGTGTCGCGTTGTGCGCGTCGGGGATGAAGGGGCGGAGAGGGACTCGGGGCGCGAGTGGTGTGGGTCGAGGTAAAAAAGGCCATTTTCTTGGACGCCGACGAAGTAGTACGAGGACGAGGGGCGTCCTCCCGCGATACCGACGGATTGGGGGAAAGTATAGAGGAGCTGTGCGTGGAAGGTATTAGCATGTGCGGTTACGGAGGAGGAAAGACAGAACGAAATATTCGTGGAGAATAGAGGAATAGAGGAATAGAGGATGGAGGACGGGGCATGGAGGGAGGACGAGCAGTGCATATTATTGAGAGCAAGGGAAGGGGTACCAAAGGAGCGAGGAAAACAAGGCGCGCACGTACCTTAATCGTCTCGTGGTATACCGCATTGACGCCGTCCAGCCCCAGCCGAATACCCAGCAGCAGGAGGACGGGGCGGTCGTCCCACACCTTCGTCTCGGGCTTCCCGTGCCCCTTGCTGTGCGTGGAGTGCCCCGCGGACGATCCTGGCGAGCGCGCGGGCGTCGCGCTGGAAGAGTGGGAGCTCGAGTGGGTGTGCATGGTGTGGAGGGCAGCGAGAGACGCGGGTGAGTGCGAGGCGGCAAAGAATTCAGTTTGATAGAGCGTGCCGTCCGTGGCGACGGAGACGCCGAGCCCGCAAGCGGGGAAAGCATCGACGAGAGTCCTGTGAAGAGTGGGTTAATGCATGCGGGCGACGGGGAGGAGAACGACGTCAAATAAGGAAAGGGAAGACGGGGGGACGGCGGGGAGTATGGGAACGAGTAGAATGAGCATCAGCAGAAAAACAAATATTTAATTAGAAGTCGAAGTGGAGCAGACGACGGTCGAAGTCGGAGGAGGACGGAGGAGGCGGCGGACGGGGGAGAGAAAGGGACACATATATACTGGGAGCACGACGCAGGAAGAAGGTGCATGGATCACCGGCGAGGAGCAGTATGGGTATGAAGGAGGGGATGAGGAAGGAAAGGCGCGAAGTCGGGATGACGTCACCGACAGCGTCGGCGACGCTCTCTACGACGAGCGCAAGTGCGGGCGAAGAGGACAACAGCAGAGGAGGAAGGGGGAGTGAATAACGGAGGGTGTGCAGATGGTGCAAATGGTCAAGCGAGGGTAGAAAGGATGGACGAAGGTAAAGTATCGGAAAGCGACGGAAATTCGCAAAAATAATTGTATCGCAAATGGGAACGGAAAAGGCGGAATAGAATGCCGGGGAAAATCGTCCGCGCCCGACAGAAGGAAAGAAAAAGAAAAGAAAGAAAGAATAAGAAACCCACCTCATAGCAGCCGCTGCCGCGCTGGGCCCAAACCATATGCCAACGACCTTGCCGGCCGCCTTGCCCGTGAGGGCCATGCGGTGCACGCCGAAGGGCGTCGCGGGCGCGTCGAGGAACCAGGAGAGGAGCTGCGCGTGCTCGGCGTGCGCGCTGGGCGTGCGCGGAGGGAAGGGCGGCGTCGAGGGGGTGTCTGGGGAAGAGGATTAGTATGTGCGTCGAGACGAAGGGCAAGGGAAGGAATGAGAAAAGATAAGAAGTGGAGGAAAGTCATAAAAGAGAGCCGCGGGCGGTGCTCGTGCATCCCTCGCGTATCATCGAGCGCAGAGTGCGCGCCACGGAACGTCTCGACGAGACAAAAGTGCCGCGACGTCGGGGCAGGGACAGGGTACACACAGGCATACGATACGTGAGGACCACCTCAGCACGATGTACGTCATCAGCAGTTAGGTTAGGTTAGGCAGAACCAGCAGGCGGACGATGCGCGCTGTCCCGCCATCCACTCGACATAGACACAAACGGACGTTCTCCCTGTCGTCTGCGAAAACGCCAAGAACGACGCGCACGCCTCCGCCATCCCTGTACGTGGGCCCAGAGCACTCCCCGCGTCTCCCCCACCGCCCAATCGAGCCCCAGGAAAATCGACGCGACCCCCACAAAACTCCGTGCATCCCACAAACGGGGCCAGCGACACCCAGGCATGCGTCTCCAGGGAGGAGTAAGCCGCGCACGCTCGCACGGACGAGCACGGCGCCCCTAACCTCAAGTCCCAGGAAAAAATAGGCGCGACCCCGATAAAAACAGCGCCGACGCAAAATGCGTCCGGACGTCCCAAAACTATGGGCAACGATGCCCACGCATCCCACGATCCACCTCCGGGGAGGGATAAGCCGCGCACGCTCGCACGGACGAGCACGGCACGCAAGTACGGAGAGATGATCATTCCCAAAAAGGGAATCAGAAAGTGATCGCAAATCGTGGATGACAGGAAGAAGAGAACGGAGGAAGAAGAATGGAAGACGCCGCGAGCGATGAGGAACGACGTCGGACGCCGGACCAGCGCGTGGACGAAGGGGCTGGGTCCAACGTATTGGACTGCACCGTCAAATGAGGCCCCGAAGAAAACGCGGAAGGAAGAGAACGACTCGGGAAACGGAAGCGAAGAAAGGGAAAGAAAAAACGGAAATGAAAACGGAAGAAAACCAGCAAGGACTCACCCCCAATGCGCTGCAGCGCCGTCACCAACAGGCTCTCCCCGTCCACAGCATACACCCCCACCCCGCGTCGCTCGTCCACCCCTTCGTCCCGCCCAGCGGCCACCACTTCTTCCGCGCGCTCGTCCCGCCGCTCGCGCTCGTCGTGCTCGCCGCGCTGCACGTGCTGTGCGACGTGTTGGAGGAATACGACGACGCACAGGCGCACGGCTAGCGGCCCATCCACGCCCAGGCGGCTCGGCGTGCGCTGTAGCTGTAATGTGTCGCTGTGCCCCGAGGACGACGGCAGCGTAGATGCGGAAAAATGGCGCTCGGACCGCGTACGCGGGCGCGCGGTGCCGCCGTACGCGCTCGGCGGGCTGCCCGGTATGCAGTCGTCGAAGTCGTACTCGTCGGGCGAGTGCATGTGCTGCGCCTCGTGCACCGCGAGCAGCTCCTTCGCGCATGCTCGGTCCTTCCCCAGCCCGAGGAAGCGGCGCTTGCCGCCCGAAAAGGACGTCGACGTGGAGTTGGAGGTGGTGTGCGAGTTGGAGGAGGACGTGGCGGACGGGGGGCGGTCGACGGAGAGGATTTGGAGCGGTCGCGCTGAGCTGGGATTGCAGGAAGCGCGGGAGCTTGGACGCTGCGTTGGGCGACATGGGCGTAGCGTGCATCGTCGGGGACATGGGCGGGGGATTAGGGCTAATTTTCGGAGCTGCATTGGGGATCGCCATCGCTATCGCCGGCGTGGCGGGCGTGTCGGCGGCGGCTGCAGCTTCGGCGTCTGCGGGGCGGGGGGGCGGCGGCGGCGGCAGAGGGGCGCGGGGCCTGCGCGGCACGCTTGGAGGATGTGGAAGGCATCCTGCGTCTTCGGCTTAGTCCTCCGAGTGCAGACGATCCTATTAGATTAGCATCGTCAGTAGCACTCTTGCCACCCCAGAACTTGGAAAAGAAGCGAAGGAAAAACAGCGTAGCGTAGACTAGACTAGGAAGAGTAGAAAGTAAGGGTGGAGAAAGGACGTACGAAAGCCTATCCGCGCGCCTCGAAGAGTGCAAAGAGATGAGGGTTTGTGTGTCCGTGTTAGGCTATTCGGCGGTCGGCCCGCACTCCAACTTGTCCAAGTCCTTCTGTGCGTTACGCCAAGATGGCACACTCGGGCTATGTCTCCTTTCCATCCCTCCGCAACCCCCCGAAACGAGTCCCTGGGATGAACTAGACTGGATAAACGGGCTTCGAAACGCCGCTCTCGTGCTATTTCTGGTCTGCGCCGCGCGCGATCGAACGCCGCGCTTTGGGATGCATGTCGCTGAAACGGGTTCGACTCGTGGTCTGCGCGTTTCTCTCGTACACCTCCTTCTGCCTTCTTCTGTCCCTCCTCTGTCTGCTTCTGGGCCCTATCGGGGGTGTTTTCGGCTCTCGCCTCGGAACTCGGGCCCGCGTATCTGACTTGTGCGACGGTAAGTAATCGACATCGAGGATCGTCTTCTAGTTCTACGGCTCGCGCGCAGAGCTGCGATCCAAGTATACATTAGCCCCTCGTCAAGACAATTCCCCGGACTTTGTCGCATATGAAACGCCGGTCTATCGTTTTGTGCGGCATTTGCTGCACACATTTCACGTCTCACGTACTTACCGTCGTCCAGTCTTCTCGTACACGACTCCCCAATAATTATTAATAGTCGGCGTCTTCGGCGTCCCGGACAAATGGAACGCAATCATCGAGTCCGCGCTGGAACAATTCAATTTGCGCGAGTGCTCTGCTCTGCTTCAATTTCAATTCATACAACGTTCCGGGCTGCATTACCTTCACCTCAAGTTCGCTTCAATATGTCTGAGGCGTCAAATGCCCTGACGATTTAGCGCTGTACCAAATATTAATCCTCGCATGGAGGCTCCTTCAAGTTGCTTCCTTCCTGCTTGATCCGCGCTCGATATTTCGAGTTCGAGCACTGGTCTGTCTTCTGGTAGCCTTCTGTATAGCCTTCTATTACCGGCTTCACCCGCCGATCCGTCTCAATCTCAATCTCCGGCTCAAATGCCTCAATCGAAGGATTCTGCATGCCATGTTCAGACCGCTGTCAGAATTCAAATCTTGGTACACCTCGCCGATATATGTCAATCTTTCTCACGTATCCTCACAGGACAATCCCCCCCGTCCGTTGGCATTATTTCTCTGCGACCACGAGCCCGACATTCAGCGCACCGAATACAACGAATAACGCACCGTTTGATTTCAACTTGTTGAACTGAACTCTCTTCTAAATTGTGCTCAGCGGAACTAGTTAGAAAATTCCTGCTCCGTCTTCATCATTCACGCAGGGATGGGGCTATGTACTTTAATTCATGTGGTGCGCTGCGTCAACTCTCACGCCTAGGCGCCGAACCCGGGCGGCGATTTTGCCCCGTGCCAAATAAAATTCTACACGCTTCGCGGCGGCCAACACCCTCGATCCGCGCTCGGCGCTGGAGCGCCTGGCCTCGTCTCCCTGTATATTTCACATCACGGTGTACATACTAGACTGACTCGTCACGCATCCGGCGCGGCTTTTCGGTGGTCCTCGAATTGCGGACGCAGTTCTTCACAAAGTGCTCGGTCTGCGACGCCTACAAGGATAGCTGGTGCTTTTGTGGTTTTCCGACGCACGCTCCCATGATACTGACTCCCTGGTTCGACGACAGGCCATCTCCCTTTTGGGGACTCCTAGCATTGGCGCTGCCATTGTTCAACGTTAGCGCCGCGGCTTGCTGTTCTGTGCTGCGCTCGCCCGAGCAACTGACAGCTCCATCTAACGCAGTCCAGGCTCATACGCTTCCGAACGGTGTTAATCAATTTATCTCACTGTTTACCTCTGAGATGACTTTTGTCGACGATTCGATTGCCCCTGGAAATGTCTGCATGCGATTACATCTTGAACAACTTCGGGCGGTCATCCCCTCTACTTCGTCAACTCGCGGTCCTGGTTCGCACCGTCTGTTCGCATCTTGGTGTGTTACCGTTGTGCAAGAAGCTTTGCACGGCATTTTCGAAGTATTTCCTCCGTGTAGACTGCATTCCAGCGTAGTTACATGGGAATTCAATCGTATTGGCGCACGGAATCCGCAGGATTTGAGAGACATTAAGCGGGAACCAACATACACCGGGGGCAAAAGCCAGCGCATGCGGAAACGACATGCGTCAAGCGCATGTCGTCCGCACTTGGTCGCGTCCTCGGATCAGTGATTGACAAAGGTGTCAATCACCTCTTTGGCACCTTTGTTTTTCAGGGCAAATTCAAAGGAAAAACAAAGGTGCCAAAGAGGTGATTGACACCTTTGTCAATCACTAATCCGAGGACGCGACCAAGTGCGGACGACATGCGCTTGACGCATGTCGTTTCCGCATGCGCTGGCTTTTGCCCCCAGTGATAGTCCCTTTACCGAATCCATCAACGAGGCGTGGAGCACGCTGCACGCAGTCGATTGGTTCTCTGCTGTCTCCGCCCGGGATCGCGCAAGAACAGCTGGTCAGATCTAGGCTGGAGAATCCAAGAAAGGTGAACAACCCAGGAGCATAAGATAAAATCGGAAGGAAATGGGATTCGAACAGAGGGATGATGCTTTGTTTGAGCGATGACTAAGTATGGGCAAGGAATCTGGATGTTGCGGATACGAACCTATAAGGGGACACTGCGAATGACAGATGCCGAGGGGTATACCGGCGACTGTACCATGATTACTGCGGCAGTTCCGGAAAGTGCGCAATGGCTAGGGCGGCCGCCAAAGAACGGCGCCATTGGCACGTGCGCGACCTGGGGCGGCGCGCCCACCGCCAGATATCCTGAGAGGCACAGCAAATAATTCATTATGCGACATCTAACGCAATAAGCGCGACGATTCAAAAAGCCTATTGAGGGGAACAAGCAGGAGAATCGATCTATCAGGTTCAAAGGAATTGTCTCGATATCCGAGTCACCGCGCTTTGCCATTTAAAGAATAGTTAATTTTCAAGGTGTTTGACCGTGACCAAGATTCAGAAAAGCTGTCCAATGTATAGGGTTTGGAGGGGGAGAAGGGATCATGGTCCCCGAGGATGTGAGTTGGTCACGAGATGCGGGAGGGGAGGGATAAAGGTGCTTTCATGGTGGACCGTCGCGGGACCGATGTACATTAAGCACGGGCCCTCAAAAATGTGCGCATTTTGGACCTCTTTCTCGTGCGATAAGTCCTGGTCCGATGGGCTGGAAGTAGCCTGGAAAGATGCGGAGGAGGAAACGGTATGCCGGATGTCGAAGTTACGGAAGGGGTTTCTAAATCGAATTTGGGACGGGCCAGCTACTGCCAATGAAGCATCTGGCTGAGCTGGGAATACCCTAGATCACTCCTTGGTCAAAGTGCTCCTGTCAGCAGGCGGTAAGGAAAAATTGCTTCAAGAGATATTGCATAGCGGTCGGCACCCTGAAGCAAATGGAAGAGGTGATTTCTAGTCTCTGAGAGGCAGGTGTTAGGGTCTGCTAAGCGAGTCGCCCCGAATGGTTGCGTCGTTCGTGCCTGCCAGAAATCGATCTTCACCGGCCCGGCTGCAATCCGCACGCTCAACTCAACACACTACTATTTAGGCACTGAGAAACTTGTATCATGGTATTTCTTTCGATCATATACATGCCAAAAAATTCAATTCCCGAACGAAGATGCGAAGTAGAAGCTCCAGCAGAAGATGAAGACATCTCCACTCGATGGAGAGACGAAAACTCGTCGACAACTGCTCATTTTAATAGGGTATCAAAGTTTACAAGCTGGTGATGAGCGTGTTAGTAAGCGTGTTAGCATTCATGACCGGTGTGATGCCGCCGTTCATGAGCTGGCTCAGTGTAATCTGCTGGTTCGCCGTTGGCGTGCCCGAGCAAGTCAACTGGTTGTAATTAAAGACGACCTACATCGAGCATCAGCGTCCGAGGCAGACGAAAGTAGGGAGATCGCAGCGCACAGGAACGGGAACGTCTTCCGGAGCTGTCGGAGGGGTTGTGACTGGTACCGTGACCAAGCCCTTCCACCAATCTTGGAGATTATCAATCGAATCCTCGAGCACGCCCTGGAATTCCCCGACGACTCCTTTGATCCACGTCTGGTAAATAGCTCCAATGTTCATGGTGGCGGCCACCGGCGGTACGCCAGGTTGCGTACGATACTGCACGAGCCAACTGGTCCAAGCGCGCTTGACGCAGTTTGACTGAGAAGTCTCGGGAGTCAGCGAAGTGTGTAGCCACAGGATGAGAACGGAGGCTTACCTCGCTGATGTACTCTTGTCGAACTGCGGGGATGTTCATGTATGCGAGCGTCGCTGCAACGGAGCGGATAGTAGCGACGCGAGCCGACTGCAGTTCAAGTCAGCTCGTCGTTATGAAACATTTGAGATCAAAGTGGTACGTGCCCAAGTTTTGCTTCTGAATTTTGCTTGATCACGACCTTTTTGAGTAAAAGCGGCACCCTTGATACCATTCATGAGGCCCTGCAGTGCGCCCGTCCCGGTCAGGAACGACGGTTGTCAGAGGAAAGTGCGTGGGGAGCCTCACGTTCAGCCATGGCATGTACTTCCGATCCTGGTTCCGTGGCAGGCAATTTACGAGATCGACAATGACCTGGTTAGCGATTATGTTGTTGCCGACCCAAGTGCAGAAATTAACGTTCTGGCCAGCAACGTCCCACAGCGACCGAAGATCATCGTCTTCCTCGAACTCTTTGATAAAGTCGGCGACTACCGAATATTTCATGAGCAACGACTTGCGCACAGGACCACGAGCAGGACGAACTGGTCTGAAGCTCGTAGATGTGCTCGCGCCCGTAGGAGTCACTGTTCGAACCGGGCGCTCGAGCCGTGAGACCTGTCATGGACGCATCCCCAACCGCGCTTGTGGGATTGGCGTAATCGTAAAAGACATTTTGCTGTAAAGGAGCTCAGATTACCGAGAAAAAGAGGAGCGGTGAAAAGCAAACACGTACCGCGGCCAAATTATAAGCGGCTGCCACGATCGGATTACTACACACATCTTCCACGCTTTTTGTATCCCGCGGGACTGGGGTGATCCATGTCAATATGTATCGCGCCCAAGGGAAAGAGAGTCACTGACGCAGTGACCGTCTTAGCCTCGTCCCGGTGTCGGTGGAATTAGAGAACTCGGATTCATCGTCGAAGGAGCGTCGGTTAAACTCGTCCCAGGTGTCAAACACTGTTTGACAATACGCGTCTGACTCGCATACGACGAGGAAAAAAAGCCGCATACCTTCGTCGTTAGGGTCACACTGTGTACCTTCGCCCTGCGTGTTGATTTGGTCCTGGACGCGAGTGAGATACGACGCGGTCCTCCAACGGGATGATACGCACGTTGATTGCCGCACAATCGCACGTTCCTGGCAAAGGTGGTACGGTACTGTCAACTCGCTTCGAGAGCCCGGAACCGGTGCGCGGTAGGATGATATTCTTCTCAGTGTTGTTGATGTGTTCAAGCCATGCACCATCGATATACGGAGAAGGAAGGACAGCGTCGTCGAAATCCAGGATCACGCCCGCGGATGCGTGCCACAGATGCTCATCACGGCCTTGGATCGTCGTCGGCTGAGACACGGACTGGAAGCACGTCGAGTAGAACGAATACTTTTCACTGAAGAAGCTCCAGATATGCGGGCCCGTGTCCCAGTATACCAACCTGAAGGATCGTCAGATAGGTCTGAATCAGTTATCAAAGCTCATGCACTCACGTCCCGGTGATTCCACCTTGAACATCAAGACCGTAGTCTACGAACATTTTCAGTGTCACCGTTGACTTACACCACTCCCACTTCGGAACTTACACAAATCCCAGCAGAATTTTGGCGCTATTGTGTTGCTGACCGAACCGTTGATGCCCAAGCCTGCGTACATGTCTGCGCGAACGAACGCCTCTGCATCAATGAGCTTGCCGCCAAGAATTTGTACGCCGAACTGGACTTGAGGCACGATGTGAATGGCAATGTCGCCGCCCATATCGACATTATAGCCGGCTTTCATGTTGAAGCCCTGGCTCTTGCTCGACGGCTGGATGGTCGAGCCGATGTCGTTCGACGTCTTGCCTATCGTGCATTACTGGTGTCAACTGCCATGATTAAGAAGTGAGAACTAGCAGAACTAACCCAGGGCGAAGTTGAAGCTGGGCATAGTATAAGTGATGCTCGTGTCGAGCGTTCCTTGGACGGAAAGCTCTCCGCTGACTAGAAAGAAAATGAGATGAAACACCAAAATGGCGTGGTTGATAAACGTACTGTAACCGTTGATTTCAAGAGAGGGACCGATTGTCAAAAGACCAGGGCTGTATCACAGGGTCAGGCTTGCAGGTCAAGTGATAACTTCCGCACGCACTAGTAGAGGCCAGGGAAGCCGACTGCGAGAGACGATATCAGCCAGCGTACTTCGCGAAAGTGAGTTGAGTGCGACTCACACTGCGCAAACGTAACAACTGATGAGTCGTAAGAAACCTTCGCCATGCCCTCTACCGTGAGCGTCGCGCTTGCTGCCGCGTCCGCTTTCACGTAAAGGTACGCGGCCTTGACGGTCGGCGGGACGATGGTGGCCTGAAGATAAAATCCGTAGCGCGAGTCGAACTTAGCTTTACCCTTGAGCGTGACGTCGAGACTGGCTTCGTATGCAGGAGGACCTGGGCACGACGTTTCCGCATGGAAGATATTCCATTTGTCGCGCCAGTGGAAGTTGCGCGAGACAGAGTTGTCAGAGTCGACTGTGTTGAGCTTGTCAAGCCACTTCGTGAACGCTCCCCACCACCGTTTCTGGACACTTGGCTTCCCGACTGGTAGGCCGCGTTTCTGGCGCCTAAAGGGATGTCAGCTGAAGCAACGACGGAGAGGGCAAGTCCAATTACCATTCGCGACGTTCGGGAGGAGAGTCCACAACAGTGTCCCAGTAATCCGGCATGTCAGTAACATCGGCCCGCATGTAGACAGGACCGTTGTCGTCGGGGATGACCGCAAAGTCTGCGAGGACGTCAGTATCAAGCAGACGTGCTATTTACAAAGACGTACTATAATCGAAATGAAGCTCGTACACGGGTTCGTCCGCGCGCTTCCGTTGTTGATGATCGCTATGTGCATAGAGAATCGACTGGTTTGCGTGGGGTGCCAGAGCGGCAACACGTGCGTACGGTCCGAGTCCACAGCTCTTTGGCATCTGCACGATTGTGTTCTCCGCGCCGCCAATGAAGACGTGCGAGCACGCGGGGTCGCCGGGCTTGGTGCAGTACGCAAGAGCGACCTGCGGCTGATCAGAACGAGCGTCGCAAGACGTGATCACCCAGTTGGCGTGAATATCAAGCGAGGAGACCGCGTTGGCATTGGGCGAATCGATGAACACCTGAGAAGAGTGAGAAATCAGTGTGCCGTCTCAGCAAGAGACAGGCGCTGAAAAAAGACGAACCTCGCCGAACGCTTCATCATTCTCATTCTCATCCTCCGGCATATCTGAGGTCGTACCCGCTCCCACGTCATCATCATCTGAATCGAACTGCCCGGCGCCGGAGTCCTGGTCCTGGTCAAACTCGGCATTGAGTGTCATTGCGTCTCCATCCAAGGAGTCGATTTCTCCGGAGGGATCGGTGGTGTCGAAGAGGTCTTTCCATGGCACGGGCGAATACGAGTCGCCAGCAGCGTCGCAGCAATACGCGCGCTTCTTGCCGCCGGAGCACGCGGTGTCGCCGTCGCCCTTTTTGTCTCCGATGAGGGCGAGTTGACCTTCCTTGCAAAAATTGTCGCGGCCTGTTGCCCCGCGCTCTATCAGCCATGCGCCAACGAATGCGGAAAGTACTCACAGAGCGGTGGCGTGCCCACCCATGCGCAATTTTCGACCGGCTTCGTGGGTGTGAGCTCAAGAGGATCAGATGAGAAGAGAATGCATACTCACCGGCTGCTCTTGGCAGCAGATAGGCCTCACTTTATTGCCTTTGCAGTAACTCTTCGGTTCGCCCGCATCATAGGTAAGGAGATAGGGGAACTCAATCAAGCACGCGAATTGGACGGCATCTGGGTCCATACAGTCACCAACCTGGCAATTTTCTAAGGCGTTGATCGTGGTTTTACAGCAGAGGCCCTTCGCTCCACCGGAGTCGCATGTTTCGGTGGCGATGAGAACCTCGTCGTCGTTACAGGACGGGCTGCAGGGCCGCTTGCCGTCTCCGCGCCCTGAAAGTATGAAGATCCCACCATCAGTATGCAGACGACGTCAAATGAGGATAAGGATACACGCACAAGTGCACGACGTTGGCATATCGCCCGTTGGACAACATACTGGATGTTTACTGCCATCCGCATCTTTGGCAGTCTCGACGATGCTGAATCCTGGGCCGCAACTGACAGCGCCGGCGCTTGCTGTGAAACATGTGTCTCCGCCTTGATGGGTTCCCGAGTTGACGTCCGCGATTGAAGGGTAGAGGGCCTTCACTGCGAAGTAGGTTTAACGCTGGAAATTGATGAAGGAGAGCAAAGAGGGCGGAAGGTGAGAAAGGGAGAACTACGTGCGGCATAGTCGAAGGAATCATCCTGATCGACAGACCAGATCATCGTCCCGCCGAGACACCGTTCGTTTGCATAGTTGAGCTTGATCTTGAAAGTCTTCTCATCGTCATAGGAAACCCACTGGTTACTGAACGCAAGTATAAGTTCCTCCATCGAGTCGACAAGCGACAAGAGAGAAATAATAAAGAACGCACTCGCCAAATGTGAGCATCTCTACCGCCGCATCCGCATCGAACACGACATTCGCGTCGGCACCATTCAGTATCGTCTGGATTTCGCTCCACATGAGTGTGCCTACGTTATCTGAGCACGGCCCCGCATTCCCACCGCTCTTCCAGATACATCCAGGCGAGTTGCACGACGCTGAGTCCAGCGTGAAACTCCGCCCATAGAAGCCCAAGCCGAGAGTAATTTGTGCGGGCTTGACGCCTGCCCTCCAGAGAGTTTGAGTGCCTCGTCGATTTCGGTCAGGTTTGTGTGCGCGGCGACGACGGGTCCGATCCATGTATCGTTGCGATCCCAGGTGCCATGCAAGTCGTAAGACATGAGGTTGACCCAGTCGACGTTCTCCATCATGCCAGGTAGATCGAAGTTTTGCAGATACCAGAAGGAGGAAGGCGCGGTGAACGAAAGACCGTAATTGTTCTCCTTGAAGCTGGTGTGGAGAAGCTTCATCAACGCGACGTAGTTGGCCTTGTCTTCAGGTTTCCCACCGCGGTCGTCAGCGACGGGATACTCCCAGTCGATATCGATACCCTGTTCATGTCTGTCAGGCTATGCTCAAGAAAAGATAGAGAGCGCACTTGCGTCGAACCCGTACGTCTGCATAACGTCGAGACAGCTCTCGACAAATGTAGCCCTGTTACCCGCCGAGCTTGCCACGTCCGAAAATCGACTCTGCGTCGGCGGATCATTGAACGTCCAGCCGCCAATGCTCAGGAAGACTTTCAGGCCTGGAAAGCCTTTCTTAAGTTCCGTCGTCTCGCTCCACAACTTGGAATCTCCTGCCGTCATCTCCACGATTTTGAAGGATGAGGAGATGAGACCGAATGCGAAGTTGACGTGCGTCAAAGTGCTGCCGTCGATCTGTTGGGGGGAGAAGGAAGAGCATTTGCGAGAGTTGGCCCAGCCTTCATAGTAGCCAATGCGACGTTGCAGAGCGGTTTGTTCATCGACACCGCAGGAGGGAACGGTTGGTTGGCCGCAATTGCTCTGACTACATCGTCCATGAGCACACTTCTTCTTCTCCTCAAACGAAACAGGAACCTCACCATCCATTAGTGCAAAAATCGTCGGTAGTCCCACAAAAGCCGAACTTGGAACAGCAGACGTTCAGCGGACACTTGTCCTGCCCGGGCGCCGAACCATCTCCGCACTCAGCCAGCGCGTCGCAGTTGGAAGTGCAATTGCCGCCCTTGGAAACCTCCGTGCAGAAGGTGTCGCCGAAGCCGCAGAGTCCGGTGTTGCCGTTGCAACATGCACCCTATTCGCATGCGCGCGTTAGCAATGTGAGACTATCCGACCGCGATTCTAACGAAAGGCAGAGCGCACGTTTGCACACGGTACGTCAGGAAGGCAGGTTCCGATGGGGAGGTTGGTCGCGTTTGTTGGAGGGCCTACTTGCCCTGCAACTGGGGCAATACTAGACGATAGAGAGAGTATGAAAACAGTAGTGGTGAAGAAGAATTGCAAGTGAGCAAAGGCGAGAGATGCACCGAGTGCATATTGGAGTAGCCGTATCGGCGTGCTCAGAGCACGCCTGTTTGACATGGCAGGCCGGAATCGAAGGCGAAAGGAGCGACGGGAATAATGTAGTCGAGCAGTCTAACGCGGTCAAACTTTGATGCTCGTATAAGAGAGCGTAGTTATGGGGGATCTAGGACGTTCGAATTTTTCATGTTCTCCATCATGCCTTCGCGTTTGGTGGTAACCACATTAGATTCTCAATGTGGTGAGCACATTAGAATCTCAATAGAAAGGGCCGGAGCAACATCTGCGCAGAAGCATACTTTCAGGGACTCCATCATGCATCACGGGCAAGTTGTGGTCCAGGCATTCAGAAAGTCATCCGCTGCACGTGCGGCGGCTTCCGGGCGGTCAGGATCGTCCATTGCAAGCGAGAGCTTGATGGTAATCAAAGGCTGGGAATACGGAGATGTTTGGCCATGCTTCAAGTTATCCGCATGCAAGAGAGGATAGGGTGAGCTCGAGGCCGTGAGGGCGAGATGACAAGCAAAAGCGCACAAAGCAGAGACTCGGACCGACCCGAGTTTCCCCGGGGATATCCGGCCTTGACAGCGATGCTGAAATCAATAGAAGTTTGTGGTCCAGGCATTCAGAAAGTCAGTCTGGAAGATGTTCTGATCCATTGCCAGCGAGAACTTGATGGTAATCAAAGGCTAAGAATACGGAGATGTTTAGCCATGCTTCAAGTTATCCGCATGCAAGAGAGGATAGGGTGAGCTCGAGGCCCGTGAGGGCGGGATGACAAGCAAAAGCGCACAAAGCAGAGACCCGGACCGAACGAACCGGAGTTTCCCCGGGGATATCCGGAAGGAAGGAAGGAAGGAAGTGTATTTGCGGCCTTGACAACGATGCTCTTGGCGATGCTGAAATCAATATGTTTGATCTTCGTCTTCTCCCGTCCTTTGCAACAGCTTTGATCTTCATCTTTTGGCTGGCTAGTAGACTCCAGAGGCGCTCTCATCAAAGGCATGTCTCTTGTGCAAAGTCCCCTCGCCCTCTGGATTCCTTTTCCCGCATCCCCGCGAGCCCAGTATGGCACGCCTCAGTGCCCTCCTCTTAGCCGCCATCGCGCTTTATGCCCATCCCGCCTGCGCGTCTCTCAAAGATACTATCCTCGGCGTTAAAAACGCGCACAACGCTGCCGCTGCCGATGCCCGTCTCAAGCATATCCAGGCTTTAAACGCCGCGTCAACCAACGTCGCTCCGACGCCCAATGTTGACCTTGCGAATGCCGGCGTCCTCGCAGATGATGGGACCAGTCTTCAAGTGTACACCAGCACTTCCGTCCCGAGCGATGCGCCAGCAGCCTGCCAGACCGCGCTGATAGCGAGTGTCGCTTGCAACTCGACTATCCTTGTTCTCTCGTAACTGTCTAGTTTTCTTGAGAAGAGGCGGTTGTGAACGCTGACAACGTTCCAGAGAAGACCAGGACTGGTCCACCGATGAGCTCGACCTCATGTGTACCAGCGCCTGCACGACCGCTCTGTATATCTATCGTTCCGGCGTTGCAAGCGCCTGCGGGTCCTACATGATCACCGACCCTTTCGACGGTTCCCTCTATCCTGGTCCGTACCTCTCGTTCTTTTCTTACGTCCCTGCCATAACCACCTCATCCAGCAACGCTTGCCGCGGACACTGTGTTAGCGGACTATAACACCGCCTGCGAACGCGACGGCTCTGGATCTTACTGTGCTCCCATCTTTGCGACTTTCCCCGACGTCCCCACGGGAGATCAAGGTGTGCTTGGGTGGCCTCAATCTGACCTGTGCTCGGAATGCACGATGGGCGCGCTGAATATCACCATCTCCAATCCTAGCACCTACACCGTCGACGCCTGGAACGCTCTCCAATCCGCGCTCAAAATATGCGGCGCGAATTTCGCGGCATACAACGTCACGAATCCTCCGACCCCGGCCATGTCCATCCCTGGACCCTCGTCCACTCCTCTCGGAAGCAACACCACGTCGTCGAACATCTGCGCTCTCACCGGTCGCAACATCACCGTCACTGGAAACTCGACCTGCTCCGCCCTCGCAGCTCAGTATAGCGTCACGGCGTCTGATGTGCTTCAGAACAATCCCGTGCTCAACAATGCGAACTGCACGAACGGCGTCTTACCCGGCGCGAAACTTTGCGTTCCGCAGGCATGCACGCTTTTCACCCCCAATGGAACGCAGACGTGCGACGATGTCGTGAAAGCGGTGAATCAAGGGCAGCTTGCGGGTGCTGGGCAGACGATCACAGCCGTGCAGCTGACGGCGTATGTCTCTTCTACCTTTTTCTGTCGGCTTCGCTGATCGATGTCGACTTCAGATGGAATCCGAGCCTCCAATACATCTGCCTTACGCACACGCTCCTCGACTCCTCAACGCCGATCTGTGTTACCCCACACGGTGGTTGGCCTGCGGTTACTGCTGACCCGGGCGCAAATGGCGGAAACCCTGTGGCGACGCCCACTGCAGTGGCGCCTCCTCCTGGACAGACCATGCCGGGGACAACTGCGCAATGCGGAGAGTGGGTGTTTGCATCGAATGGGTCGAACTGTAATCAGCTATTACTCAACAGTGAGTGCCGTGAAGATTTATCCAGGGTGAAAAACTGATGAAGAGGTAGGCGGAGTGACGTTCGATGACTTCCGGCTGCTCAACACAGGCGTCGACGAAAACTGCTTCAACCTTTGGGCGAATTACTGGTACTGCAGTGAGCCTTGTTCTTCTTTCTCCGCCTCCTTTCGTGACATACACCCCCAGTCGTCCCCTACCCTCCTTTAAGCAACTGGGCTGCCGGCGCGTCAATCACAGACGGCCAAGCTTCTGCGACGGTCCTCAGCATGTCTCTCCCTCCGCTCCCGACGGTCACCTCCGCACCTTATGATATCCCTCCTCCCGCATACGCCACACCTCCTTCGAACATCGCGCCGGGAACTATCACGGCCGGGTGTAGCTTCTACTACAATGTCACTTCTGACGATGTATCCGCCTCGGACGCGTGCACCACCCTCGCAACGAACTGGGGCATGGACCCGGACTTGTTCGCGTTCTACAACAACGATACTGCCCACCCGTGCCCGCAGCTCGTGGCAGACGAGAGCGTATGCTTGATGGTCTTGAATACTACCGCCGCTGGCGAGGGCATGGGTCCCGCCAACAAAATGGCGGGCTCGGGGCCCTATGGATGCAGAGCATGGTACACGATCGCGAACAACGACAACTGCGGGACAGTAGCGAGCAAGTTCGGACTGAGCAGTCAGCAATTCTTCGCGCTCAATCCGGAGCTTTTCACGTTCGCACCCACCTGTTCGTCCACTTTCGAAACTGTGACTGACGGATGATCGACGACAGGGACTGTACCAACCTCGTACTCGGTGCCGCATACTGCGTCTCTCCTCCGCCCGCCGCCGCCATCCCGACTAGCACATCTACTACTGGACCCACCTCGAGCGCAACTACGACCACGTCGGCGGCGGCGCCATCGCAGACGATCGCGGCTGGGAGCTGGACGAACTGCACGAATTACTACCAAGTGCAGAGCGGCGGGAATTGCCCGATGATCGAAGCCATGTTCGGGATCTCGCAGAGCGACTTCTTGAAGTGGAACCCTGAGATCAAGGGCGATTGCTCGAGTGCGTGACTTTCCTTCACTGCGACCGCTTCCTATCATGTAGATCGACGGCGCTGACGACGTGTTACAGACTTGGATATTCAGCGCTACTGCGTCGCCGGCACTCCCGCGGCATGCGGGAAGACATACACCGTCGTTAGCAACGACTTCTGCTCGCTCGTCGAGAGCAAGAATGGAATTAGCGATGCCATACTGCATGCGCTTAATCCCTGGATCGATGCAAACTGCGATCTTCAAGTTGGCCAGAGCATCTGCGTTGGTGCACCGGCAGCTGCGCCGACGAACATTGCGCCCGGTAGCTGGACAAAGTAAGCGAAGGCTTGCATCGTGTGTGCTGGGAAGAAGACTGATGCTTCGTGAACAGCTGCACGAGTTACTACCAAGTCGTAGCAAACGACAACTGCAACAAGATCGAAACAACGGCCGGCATCTCCTTCACGGACCTACTTAAGTGGAACTCAGGTATCAACACCGCCTGCACCAGTACGCCATTTCATCTCTTATGCTTGGACATTGACAAATGATACGCACTAATAGACCTCGATCTCGATTCATACTGCGTCGCCGGCTCTCCGAAGACGTGCGGGAAGACATACACGGTCGTCAGCAGCGACTTCTGCTCGCTCGTCGAGAGCAAGAACAGTATCAGTGACGCCACCCTGCATGCGCTCAACCCGTGGATCGATGCAAATTGCGGTACGCCCTAACCTCGCGCTCTCATTTTTCTGCTTCGACCTTCTCATATCAATTCACCTTTAGATCTCCAAATCGGCCAAGTTCTCTGCATAGCGGCCGCCTGAGTAGGATTTGGGCAGGGAAAAGAGGTTACCAGAGATCCAGAGATACCCTTGATGTTCGAAGGTACGTTCCATGACATCAACAAGCTCGGAGATGTTCTCGTACCTAGAATATACCAATCAGAATTATTTTCAAGAAGATCTGAAAGAGACGTACTTCATCCCTTGGTTTCCATGTGGAAATCGTACTCATGGTATCTACGCCGCAATTAGCCCGCCAAATTACAACAAAGAAGTAGGCTTACACGGCGTTCTTATCCGCCAACTCCGCCATAAACTCCCGATACCCCTGTGTAACGGACGCCTCCTTCCATGCTGCTCTACAAGGTTGACGATAGTCCTCCACCAAAAGTATCACGTCAGCGCACCAGCAAACGAGAAACGCGAGGAAGAAAAGAACGCAAGCGCACATGAGGTCCGTACTTGGGCACCGTGCGTTCGAAATGCCGCTTCAGCGCGTCCATGTGCTGCTCGTGTGTGCGGTCGGTAGCGAGGAGCGGAGGAGGCTTCAGCCCGTACCCTGCCTGCGTCCAGAACAGCAGGACTAAATGAATTTGTGAGATGGGAAGAAAAATATTGCAGTCGAAAATGAGTAGGCACTGGATCCCCGGAGCTGAACATAGGCAAATAATTTGACCGACCTCACGCTACAGGGTATTAGTACGTATCTCCCAGTAGATAGAAAGGAACCAAACAAACTTCCACCCGCATAATCGTCTCGGTCTCCACGAAATTGGCGACATGCGCGTCGTCGTCGATCCCGCGGCGCTGGTACCGCAGACCGGCACGGTCCCGCGACCGCCGCGACACAATGATGTAGTCCACCTCCGTGTCTTCATCGTGTGTGAGCGGGTCTGGCGGGATGGTGAACTTGGAAATCTGGTAGTATCCCTGCATGATGGGCAGGACGTAGGGGTGCACCTGCGTCGAACAGCATGAGAAATATTGAACAGAAAATGGAACAACAAAGCGCCGCACCCCAGCATCGATAAACGGCTTCGACATCCACTCGTTCCACCAGAACTTGCGATCGACCCGGCGCCAAAGCGGGAGCGTCGGGTTCGGTTCCACCAGGGACAGCGGTCTTGTCGTCGTCACTGCCCCGCGCCGTTACAGAATCGGGAGACGGAAGGGCGTTGAGGTCAGTTAGCAGTCAATGCCGCTTCTGCAACTTTGACACGAGCTCCTGTTCGTGCTGCAGGGAGCGTGTGATGTCTGGGAGCATGGTGAAATAAAAATCCGTGTGGCAAACAGAATGCACGGACCGAACGTGTAAGCAAAATACATGCCGCCCTTGGGAAACTCGCGAATGACTTCCTTTACGATCTTGTCTTCCAACTCGGAGTGCTGCTCCTCAGGCGAGGCAGGCGCAGGCGCGAGTGTCTAGTAAGATGAGGGGCGGCAATGGTGGAAACAGTTGGGGAGATAGCGGTGGGTGCAGGAGATTTGGACGGCTTGCGCGTCGAGGAAAAGCGCTTCATAGCGCTTTAATGGCCTGCCCGAGGCTTGAACCTGGAAGTCGACGATGTGCTTCAGAACTCGAAATGAAGTAACCGTTTTTGAACCGTTTCAGCGAGACGCGGTGCACGTGCTCTGTCGATCCTTCGCGACGTCACTCGCACACGACTGGTTTTCAACCACCGCGTTCTCTTGCCTCGTCGGTCAGTTTCAACTTCCCGAGACGGTGCTTGAACCACACCACTTCAACCGGCAGGCGACACGTAAGGAATTTGGCCGGGGCGTAGAATTTGTGGTCTTTTTGGACTATATCGTCGCGGGAGAAGGGGGGTAGGTATGGAGATGTTAGGGGTCGGAAAATATGCGGGCTAGAACAGCAGATCGAGGTGTCCGCATATGGAAGGAGTTAACCACTTGACTTTGAGGTCGTGGCGGTTGTGTGCAACGAAGTTTAAATTTTTGTCAAGAATAACCTTGTACCTTTATCAGGGGCAGGGGGAAAGTGACGCTGTGACATTGCAACTGACGCAGATTGACGCAGCAAAATTTGAAATTGACGCAGACAGCGTCAGTACTGCCGCTGCACTGCGTCAATTGGGTCACACTGACGCTGTGTCACACCTTAATTGACGCAGACATAGCGGCAATATTTCCGTGTTTGACATCACTGACACCGCTAATTTCTAGACCATTGTCCTTCTCTCCCCGCTGTTGCGCCCAACGTGCCCGGATGCATCCATGCTGTCCTCGTCGAACATGGCGGAAATATTTCCATGTTTGACATGTTTGACGCCGCCATTCCCTTGGTTGAATTAAATAAGTCCTCGTCCTCAAACAAATTATTCATCAAGTTGATTATAACTGTGCACTACCTCGCTTTCCCGGACCGAAGGCGTTGCGGAGTGGGAGTGAATCGCTTCTTCTCTTCGGCTATCTGCGCCTTCTTCGCACGTTTCCCGACCTTCTCGCCCTCCATTTGCTCGTCCGCCTTCCGCTTGGTACACCTTCCCGCTTTTCCGCTTTTTGCAATCTCTTCATCCGCCACTCTTCCTCTCGGTTTTGCCGAACCAGAATTGCCTCTGTGGGTGGGAATCGAGATTCATCGTCGTGGCGAAAGGTAGGTGGCCGATGATCTGCATCGTAAATTGTATGCGCACACTTGAACTTTAGCAGCGCTCGGTCCCGTACACGAGAATGCTCTGCCCTCCTCGGTAGAGGGATGGACGCGAACATGGCATCAAGACTGCGATCGCCGTCACTGGGACAGTGGACAACCCTCCCATCTAGAAGGTCGTTCAGTAAATCACCGTTAAGATTCAGCGGCTCCTTGAGTTGGTCCTGTCCTGCCAGGAGCTGTAGCAGCGCAGAGCCTACCCCCATTACCCGCTCGTTCCGGTCAGACTCGGGGAGGTCCGCAAGATGTGCGTGGACGAGCAAAACCTCGAGCACCGGTTGGAGCACAGCATCTAGCTCGGGAGTTGAAACCAAGCCGAACGCGGCCATCCATTCGGCCAGTTTCTGCCTTCTTGCCTGGACCGGTTTGTTGGCGAAGTATTTGTCGACATGGTCGATTATCGGATGAGTGTGCTGGAACGCATGTAGGATTTCGACGACCTGGGGGATTGCCTCAATAAATATCGCTGCAAGGGCTGGATTTTCGTGGTCTTCGAACTCAGTGTCCAAGTAGCGCAGCAGACAAATTGTTCCCAACTACGCTTAGCCGTGAGCATGATTAGGATTCCAACTAGATGAATCCAACCTACCAGTAGGAATTCCCAGTCGGCCAGCGGTAAATTGCGACTATCCGAGTGCACCCTAGTCATAGCCGCCCATTCGCTGCCGCTGACTGACGCAGACATGGTTCTGACATGTACCGGTACTGATTTCGTAATTGATGCTGCAAAGTGCCGATTTTGCGCCGCAAGACCGACGCAGATTGACGCAGGTTGACGCAAATTGACGCAGACTGACGCTACGGTGAATTTTGGTTTCCGGCGGCCCGAGCACCGTATATTGGTGGTTGTTACGACGGTCATTTTAGGTGCCTATCACACTGGCAGAGGGCGCTACGAAAGTTGAGGTGAGTTCAACACCTGACGCAAATCAAACTGACGCTGACTGACGCGTACATTGACGCTGCATGCGTCAAAATCTCTTTGCTCAATTTTGTCGGTGGGAAATGTTCCGCCAGAATGGAGGGTTTTGAATTCTATCACTAGTAATTATCGTATTTGGTTGACACCTTGCACTGCGCAAGATAACCACGTTTACCTGCTTTATTGAGGGTTTCTTCCGACTAACTTGAATTGGGTGGGCTACTGGGAACATCCCAGGGAGTAATTGACACAATATCAGCCCTGATGCCGCAGGCATGCCTCGAACCCTGTTTCCGCCTCAACTGGTACTTGTTGAATAACTCGGTTAGGTCACAAAATACAAGAGTTTAAGCATGACCAGGGTGTTCAAATATGTACCTGCATCATTTGAGCTATTTATCTCGAAATTTATTGGGTGTTAGTTGAGATGGCAAGAATGAATGTTGCAGAGTAGCTGTGTCGCTACTCCCCGAGACGATACAACCCGCGGTCGCATTCCGTGAATGTTTGCATCTGGTCCAGTAGGAACAACCAGGTCGAGCTCTGAACACTGTTGTTAAGTTGAGAAGTTTACCTAGAGCTTGGACATGGAGAGTTCAACCTTGGTTGAACGAGGAGATGCGACACGGCGGTGAAGTTTGAGAGATAATTGCGGTTAGCGCGGGAGCGGGCAGCACGATGGGTAAACAGTGGCTTGATAATTTTGTGAGAGTTTTGTTTTGCTAGGAATTGATTTCGGAGTGCCGCAGACTGACGCACAACATTGACGCGGACGAGACGAAAATTGACGCCAAATTGATGCAGATGGAAAAATAATTGACGCAGACAGCGGCAATATTGACGCTGGCATGTCACATTGACGCTGTGTCACGGCGCATGAGTGCCGCTGACTGACGCAGACAAGCGCCGGTACTGACGCTGCAGCGCCGGTACTGACGCTGCAAAGTGACATATTGACGCTGCATGCGTCACAAGATTGACGATGCAAGTTGTTTGACGCTGTTTGATTGACGCAGATTGACGCAGACTGACGCTGCACCGAGTTTTATTTCAAGTTTTTGAAGACCAAGCTGGGGGATTTTCGTGGTTATTACGACGTGGAAGGATGTAGCAAGGCTACTGCTAGGTGCCTACCACAGGGAAGAGGGTGCAGAGGGCATTTCAGGTGAGTTCAACATGTGACGCAAATTTGATTGACGCAGACTGACGCTGACATTGACGCTGCATGCGTCAATGTCAATGTTGCGTCAAAATCCCTTTGCCCCTTTATCAGCTGCAATGCTTCCAAACATCCAGCGGCGCTGTCCACAGACTAAATCAGAAAAAAGACAGATTCGGGAACACGTTTCCGAGTCCTACATATATTTCTTGCTTTACATCTCGAGGTGGGCACGGCTGGACACAGATGCGAGGCGTTGGGATCGATTAAACCACGAGAGGTGAATGAATCGTTTGAGCGAGACTGAGATGTGGTTAGAACCGGTACGTGAAGCGGTTACGGAGTCTGCGGGCAGAGACGTCGGTGAGTTAAATCGGCACGAGATGAGCCTGTAACCGATCGCAATGGTGCCATTCATCCGCGGCTCCAAGATGCGGAGAAACGTGAATGTCCCTGGGAAGTGAAAGGACTGAACTTATGGCGAAATCCGGGATAGAAGTGGTCGTAAATGCACGTCGGCGTAAGGGGGGCTGTCGGGTAGACTGCGAAGGCATCACAAGTCGGAGAGAGGGAAGTAGAATGTTTCAGAGTGAGCCACCAGACAGAAGAGCCTAGTAAAAGACTGTGCAGTTCCAGGGCTGTAAGGTGGCACACAGCGCATATTACCCGGCAAGAGCCGAAGCGCTGATCGAGGCAGTTACCAGCCAGCGTCGGCCGAGGGATTCAAGTTCCTGGCGGTGAGTAGGGTATCGGAGAACAGGCGAATATCAGAAGGAGCGCAGCGTCAGTCGCGAGAGAAAGAGCACTCTTTCGAGCCAGGTGGATAGCGCGCGGCCGATTTGACATTAAGCTAGACCTTGGTGCAGGTGCTGAGCGAAGATGCATCCACCTGGGATCTGCAACAACAATTGTGTCAATCCGAAGGGGCATCAAGAGCGACGAAGCAATTATAGCTCGGAAAGCGAAGGGGCACTGAGAATAATCGACAGAGAAAATCGCACATGGACGCGCTAGACAAGGTTCGGCCTCTCGGCCCGATCAATGACCGAATTGATGATGCAGCGCTTACATACACCGCCTCACCACCGTCCATGCCTCGAGCTCCAACCCGCCCTGCGACCATCTCCGAGCTCGCTGCCGCCCAAGCAGACCCGGATGCTGCGCCCAACAGCAGCCGCGAGCTGAAGTATTACCTCCGCCGCGCCCAGGCACACATGTACGACGAGAAAACACTGGCGTCTGGCGCGGGCGGCGGGCCACGGCGAGCAATCCACGCGGGACGACCGATCTGGGCGGCGATCTGGAGCGGGCGTTCATCGAGTATGCGCGTGCGGCGACGTTGATCTTGGAGACGATTCCGGCACATCGGGATTACGCTAGCGAGCTGAACGAGGAGCAGCGTTCTAATCTGACGGCGGTGAGTGCTTTATCTATGGTTTGCGATGAATCTACATCGCAATCCACGCCCTCGTGCAATTCGTCCAAATCTCCGTCGAATCGCGATGGCTCCCCTACGCTTGCCTCCGACCTTCCTGAGTGTCCTGAACTCTGGTTTCTCTTCGGCCCTGCTCTCGTTCATCTTGTCTAACCCTAGTCCTCCTGGAACATACTGACCATTCTCCCATTAGAACGGCCAAGATATGCTCCATCATCTCGGGCGGCTGAAAGCCACGCTTGTCGAGCGATACGAGCGGTACAAACGCAGCCCAGCCGCGTCTGACGACGCCGTCCCTGCATCCATGCTACCAAGGTGCGTGGTCCCACTCCTCGTCTCTGCATCTCTGACATAATGCGCCTCTAGTTCTTCTCAGCAGTCGCCACCCCAGCAGCGCGCCTCGCCCCAAGTGCACGCGGAAGCGCCGCGCGTCGTCGCCGAAGAAGCGGCGAGATGGCGTGTCCAACGCGAGGATGCTGCAGCCCGCAACGCGGCAGTCGCCGCCTCATCGACCTACTCGTATTCTTCCCCGCCACCAATCTCACAATCGTCGTCATCGTCCGCGACCAACTACTCACCGCCGCGAGTAGGCATGCCCATGCCCGTCTCAATCGCGTCTTCGGGCGGCCATCCGCCCGCGTCGTAACCAGCAGCACTCCCGCCTAGCTTCGGACACGCGCCGTCTCAAATCCAGTCCCCGCCTTCGAGCGGCGGACCCGCATGCCCGTCGAGTGCGGGTATCTCCTTCCTCGCCCCAGCGCCGATTAGCCGCTCGTCCAGCTACACATCTTCGAGCGCGGCGCCGACGCCGGGCCCGATGCCGCTTCGGGCTTTAATGCGCAGGAGTACGACGGGGACAGTACAGACTCGGAGAGCGTGCGCGGGTGGCGGAGGTGCGTCTGTGTACACTCGTTTTTCTTGCTGATTTCGTGCAGTACATATACAGATCCGCCTCGAATGGCCTTCCCACCCCCTCTCCGGAAACACTCGTCGCAGGGATGGCGCATCTCAGCACTACCGGCGGTACCCCCACTCCCTCCTTCGTTTACCTCCCGGCTCGTACTCATCCCATCTTTTTTTGATCAGGTCCCGCCCTGTCCCCGCCGCCCGTCGCATACCCAGCGCTCACCCGCCAAATGTCCTCGCACCAGCGCACGCAGGGGTACAC
Source organism: Mycena rosella (assembly GCA_029378255.1). NCBI lineage: Eukaryota > Fungi > Basidiomycota > Agaricomycetes > Agaricales > Mycenaceae > Mycena > Mycena rosella. The sequence continues at coordinate 128,259 of JARKIE010000247.1, forward strand.
TCCCAGCCCGCGCCCGCCCGCCGCCCCACTCTTCGCCGCCTTCACCTCCCCCGACCAAACCGCAGGCATTGCGGGCATCGGCGCCCTGCACGCCGCGCGCTGCCGCCTCTGCGCCTCCCACTGCGCCCGCGGCGTACTCGACGTCGTTCGCGCCGCCGCCCGTCGGCGCCAAGAAACACCGGACGCCCGCCAAGCGACGCTGGCCGTTGCCCAAGACCCCTCGCCCTACCCGCATCTGCGGACCGTGATCCTCCCGCGCTTCCTCTCCATCGCGCGCGCCAACACCGCGCGCAATCTCGAGACGTACGGGCTCCTCCTCGGGCGCGAGGTCGTCGGTGTGGCTCCGAGTTTCCCTCCTCCACTCACCCCTAACCTGACATTGAAAGTTGATTCGTGTAGCATCGACAAGCGGGAAGGCGCGGTACGTCGTGGAGACGCTGCCGATTCCGAAGCAGCATGCGACTAGCGATACGTGCGCGATGGACGAGGAGGAGGGGGTGTTGGCGTTTACGGAGGCGAGGGGGTTGATTACGCTTGGGTGGGCGAGTGCTGTTCTTGTCTTTTCTTTTGCATTCCATTCCTTTTCAGGTCTACTGCTCGTTCGCTCCACATCCTTTTTTTTTTTTTTTTTTTTTTTTTTTTTTTTGGTGGTACGATATCAGCAAGGGACAACTAACAATTGGTTAGACTCCAGCGCTGCGTAAGGGACAGAGGGTGCGAGCCCTCCGAGTAGGTAAGGATGAATAGGATGTCACCAGCCAGGGGAATGTGTTAAGCACGACGCGAAACGCGACAGTGTGGGGCTCCGAAGCTATCGCCCCCGTCCTCTTCGGCCCGAGGGCTGTGAAGGAGGGTGCGATGATTTAGGCTCGGTACCCACTAAAACCCTGGGTTCCTTGATCCAATCATCAGGTAAGTCTTCCTCATCTAGCAATGTAGCACTCCAAGTTTGGAGGACGAGGGACTTGTTGATAGAGTTTTGTTTGCCGTATTTCGCGTTGTTGGTCAGAATGCGGTCAAAGAGGAGGCGTTGATTGATAGAGTGTACCCATTTGTTGTGAATCATGTTCGTCGGTAGTGGCTCGCCTCCTTTCGATATGACACTTTCGTTCCGGATTTTCCATATTATGAAAATGGACTCAGAGATTAGGATCCGGTAAAAGCGAGATGCGCCGGGGAGGGCGCGGCCCTTTTCGTCCGTGAAGGCTGCTAAGCCGCACCCGAGTGCGCCGCCGATAGATAGCTCAGGCCAGCTGGTATGTTTTCGCAACCAGAGGTCTTTGGCCAGTGCCCAAATTTGAGCCTGGCCAGGGCGCTTACATTTTAGGAGGATATGTTCAAGGTCTTCTGTTTCGTTGCAGAACTGGCAGATTCCGCGGGCTTCGCATTCGGGGATATGCTTCCAGAAGGACCCGATGCGGTGGGCTGAGTGGAGGGACTTCCAGAGGAAGTTCCGGACCTGGCGGGTGAAGTCTTTGTGCCGTATACTTTTCCACACTTGCGCCGGAGAGGGTAGAGAATTAAAGTTGAGTTGGGACGCGAGTGTGATCTGTTTGACACTGTTGTCCGACTCGGAGGCCTTACGTGTGACACTGGCTTTTAGCTCCTTGATGCCGGCGTACGCTGTCGCCTGGGTTAACGACGATAACTTTGCCCCTCTCAGCTTCAGGGACTGTTGCACTTCAAAAACAATCTTGCTCGGTGCTTGCTCACTGCAACCTTGTCTTGCTAGCTGAGCGGCCTTCTCACAACCGATTTCTCGATCGCCTTCCCTGAAGAACGTAGGGGCTGTTCGCGCTTTAAGCTCCGCAGCTAGCGCCACATCCCCTTTCTTGCGGCTCGCAATTATTTTCCTCGTCCCCATTCGAAACGCGTGCCAATGCATCTAACGGATGTCTCCGCTCAGCTCCACACGCACCTGTCCCAATCGTACTTCATGTCCTCGGTGGACGTGCACACGCACGCCAGTCACGCATGCTCGCTGAGTCACTCGCGGTTGTGTGCGCACCAAAGTCGGATCCAAAGTATGTCGTCCTCTTCGTACCATCTTCGATTCTGTCTCCGCGATATCCTTTCATTATTCCTCCGTATTCAATTCATCCAATTACTCACTTCATATCGGCTCGCCCCGCTGATCTCAAAATTCGTTCCAGCTTCGGAATATTCCGCCCCCGACGTCCCGATATACACCGTGCGTCTCATTCCCTACTTCCTATTTATTCGGCTTCTCTCCTGTCCCTCCTGTCCCGGGGCGGCAACGCTGATTGTAATTTCTTTTTGCCGCTTTGCAGGACGCAGATAAGGGACATGTGCAGATGCGCGGTGCGGGGCTTGAGATCGTGGATTTGCGCTAGCGTAAGGCATAGCTTGCTGTATCACCGAGGTTCTATAGTAATTATAGTGTGAAATGCGACGTCTTCAGCCATGATGCATGGTGAGCCATCCCCTTCTGATATCTGGAGCTTCTCCCAAACTGTCCGACTTCATTCAAAGTTTTCTGCAACATTCGATTCGGTCTTCAAATCCATCTGACCAGGTGTATGCTTGCGCTCAGCTCCTTTGATTGCCTTCTGTCTGGCTCAATTTCAATCCCTCACCGGGTATGCGAGAATCAAATCGTGTCTCCATGATTGGTTATTTGTCGGTGATTTTCAGTCCAGCACAGCACCCCCTCAGCTGACCGAAACCAGCATCACCCCGTGCTCTATGAACAATTCCAGGTCGACTGCTGACTGTTGCCGATATCGATGACATCTAGTCCCGGGCTCTATGCAGAAGATTGACTCTTACCTATGTATATTTGAGGGCAAAATCTGGAGAGCGAGGTGTGGGAAGGCACCAGACAATGGGAAGTTTGAAGTGGATGGCGGCAGTGTGAGGGACGATGGCTAGGGTTAATACCAGATGCGCTCGTCGGAGTCATGACAAAGCGTGCGCCGCCTAAGAAAGTCAACAATCCGCTGAATGTCCCAGTGGAAGTGGCAGAACTCGTTGGCTGCCAGGGAAAAGAAAGGCGCGGCGCGGATCTCGACGTCTACGGTGGGCATGAAGTATAAAGTCCGGAGTGAAGGATGTAAACTTGCGCAAGCGCACGCGAAAGAACTGCAAGCCTCACTGGCAGGTATGATTCTATCCGTCGCTGGACCAGACTTGTCCGAGTGGCTTGGCCGAATGGCTTGCCCCGCAAGTCGGAGTTTGAATTTGGCTGGGGCGGGCTTGTGCGGCTTGGGCTTGCGAGTGGCTTGGTTTATGCCCCAATACACCCAAGTTTACACTGTGTTCCTTTATTCCACAATCATTCCCCAGTGTGTCGTGGTCGCTGTTGACTTCCCCTATGATCTGCGGAACATCCCGGCCTTCTTCATCGTCGTGATCGGCGGCCAAACATACCAACTCACCTTGTGTCACGAGGATGCTCTCTCATCACTGCCTTCATGTCGGAATATTTACAAGGTATTTACGATGGCTAGCTAGTCTTTTGTTGTGTGTTTCAGGCAGGATCATTGTAGGCTAAATGGTTTTCTGCATGGCCGTGAAAGTGCAGTGCTTTGGTGTTGAACTCCTCCATTGCTGGGGAAATTTCAAGTAGAATCGTTGTATACGTAGAAAGAAGAAGTTAGCCACGTTCAAGCTATTCTGCAGGGTTGTAAGCAGGAGAATTCCAACTTGTTCAAAAGCCCAGTCCAAGCCCAAGCCCGAACCCAACTTGTGATAAGCTCTTGCATATCCCTTCTTCCCCCCCTTATCTGCTCCACGGAATGGCTCATCTATCACAATAGAATTTATATACCACAATGAATATGCATCGCGGAAGTCTGCCTAAGTCATAGAGGCTGAAACATTAGTTCAACCGTGTGACATGGGACACAAGCTATTCCGCCCACCCATGCCCAGCCAAATGATTCTCAGATGGAGGTTAGGATTATTGAAAAAAATTGACTCCCACAGATATATTGAACCGTCTCCAATTGAGAGAACACACCAATTTTGTGTTCTAGCCAAGTTATTCAGTAAGTGGTCTGCTTTTGGGAAACTCCTATCTCTATTCTCCGTGGGGGGGGGGGGGGGGGCAGCCATCAACTCCGTGGGAAATGCCCGGACGGTCACGTAAAGTTGCACACCTATGGAGCCACATTTTAGAAGATTTCGAGGGTAGAAAACTAGGTGCCATCATCACTTGCTCCCATGCTACAAATATTCTACGATTTACCCGGGTTCGCCAGTACCACTAAACCTGCAGGATGCCAACCGGTGCGACTAGGGTCACGCCCAGATGCACACCTATGGAACCATATTTTAGAAAATTTTCTGCACAAAAAACTAGGTACCATCATCACTTGCTCCCACGCTACCGATATTCTACGATTTACCCGGTTTCGCAGTAGAGTGAGCCCAGCCTGCAAGTCGACAACAAGTGCGAGAATGGTCATGCCAAGATGCACACCTACCTACATGTTTGTCCAGCTGTTCTGACCCTCAAAACAGGGGCTATGGCAGGAACATAGCCACCGTTTTGAGGGTCAGGACGGCCGGGAAAATATATAGGCCGAGCTGGGGTGCACATCATAGTACGGCTCACGACCGAAATACACGATGATGTCAGTTTGATTTCGGCTGGTCGGGAAGGCGCGGCGGCCCCGGATTCCTGGACAATGAGTTTATGTTCCTGTTACTGAATCCTGTACATGGTCAAGCTCTGTGTGCCATTGGGGGCTCAGGAAAAGGGAGTAGCACCATTTACCAGTTGCCGATAAATCACAAAAGTTTATTCGTTGCGAGAGCCTAAATTGAATGGCGGTTTGCCCAATGTAGAAGTGGCGCAGGGTCGTGTATTATAATTGGTCGCGGCAGTGGTGCAGCGGTTGCACAACACCAGGGAGTGCAAAGAAGATGGAAAAAGGAAGGTGAGTTCCTCGACACAGTTGCGGCTAATGAGGGAAGCAGGGATAGACGCGTCGGTGGAGGCAACTTACGCGGGCCTTCGGGCCGCTAGTCGAGGGCTATGCTAGGCGGTGGCTAGGCGGCCTAGACCATCATGATCTGGGCCGATATGTTCAACTAGCCGCATATAGACAGCTGTCAGTGCCGCTAGATCATGCCGCGTCTAGGGACCGGCTGAATGCAGTGATATTTGAATATATTCGAAGTTAAATTTTTTGTATCGTATTTCTAATACAAATTTTTGAGTACAGTGACAAACCCCCTAACGAAACGTCATCAGCGAGCGAAACACTAGCTTGTTTAGGTATTTAGAGGTCACCGACCACTCCGAATTTTTGTGAGGTGGATGTTCTCGTTATAAAACTCCCATCCGCAAAAGGAATTGAGTAAAAGGTCCCCGTGGCGCGCTCACAATTGAATTTTGTTTGCACCATTATTTGCCACGATTTTTTGATCCATACCGCATGAGCCCGGTCAACCATAACCGACCCGTTGCCTCCGCAGTGAGTTGAAGAGGGGGGTTTTCAATGACCCTGAGTAAGAATATCAACATCCGGGAGGCTCAAGTTGCATGGATGAGGCCCAATCGATTATTTTGTAGTGTTTCGCTCTCCCGTGATTTGGCCAAATCTGGCCTCCTAGATTAATCGGCCTCGTTCTCCACCAAATAATCAAGACGGAATCACACAATTCTTTGTGTCAAATGTCAGCCCGGAAGCCGCTCTACAATCCTATAGAGTGACCCCCACCAACTTATGGATCTATCGCCCAGCAAACGGCCGCCTTCGTTGAGCGTTTCGTTAGGGGGTTTGTCACTGTATTCCTGTGCTGAAATTTGTGACCAGGGAGGCGTGTCGGGAACGAACAGAAGCTCTAGCATGCAACACGTTGCCACGACAATATACTTGCACGCTCGCTCTCCGGCGCGTATCAGAATTAGTCAGTGACTCAGATGTCCGTGGAAGAGTGTAGGCGCGGAGATAGTGGGGTGAAAGAAGGAGCTGGGGAAGAATACAGACCGGTAGATACGGAAACGAAAAACATGTACATACAAATATCATTGAAATCGTGACACCAACGTCAAACATCACGACATCTGCTGAACATACGAGGGAAGAGAAGGAGAGGAAATAACCGCTTTGGTCCCTCAGAGAAACGTAAGTATGGGTAGTGTACCTACAAACACTAACCTCTACAGTGTGCCCTACCGTTATTGCGCTATCGGACTCGTTCGTTTTCGGCTCTTGGTCGGCTCTTGGTCGGCTCAATATCTGCACAGATGTGACAGCACGGTGAGAAGGCGCTGCGATGATGACCACGAGGACATAGCTGATCTTGTGAATATTTAGAGACTTCTCCACCCCACCATAGCCAACACTCACCGCATATCGCACAGTTCGATTCCATTGCCACGTTCGAACCACACGATCCGTAGCTTCGATGTACTCGTCTCCACGAGGATATCGCTGGCCGACAAGTCAAAGATGCTGGGAATGCCCAGCCAACGGCTAATAGTCCAAATCGTGGGTGGAATTCTGGGGAAGGATACAGCGGGTAGATACGGAAAAAAAACATGTACATACGAATGTCAAAATATCATGACAGGAACGTCGAAATCACGACATCTGCTCAAGATGCGAGGGATGGGAAAAGCAACGAAAGGAAATGTATATCCACTGTGGTCCCTCACAAAGGAACATATGGGTAGTATACCTACAAACGCTGGCCTATACACTGTGCGCTACAGTTATTGCGGTATCAGAGTCATTCGTTGTCGGCTCAATCTCTGCACAGATGTTACAGCACAGTAAGAAGGCACTGCGATGATGACCACGAGTACATAGCTGATCTTGCGAATATTTAGAGACTTCTCATCCCACCATAGCCAGCACTCACCGCATATCACACAGCTCGATTCCATTGCCATCCTTCCGAGCCTGTCACCCGCCTGTTGTTTCCTCCTACCAAGATGTTCGAAGCACACGATCCGTAGCTTCGATAGACGAGGATACGGCCTGCCGAAAGGTCAGTGGGCGGTTTATAAACCGGTGCATAGTTCGAGATACGTTGTGAACCTCTCCCGGTTCAACCCCCCAAGATGGTTCTAGCCACTAGTTTCATCGCGTCCCTCCTTCTGCTCGTAGCGGCCACGCCCAGGGCTCCTCGTACCATGGTTGTCCATGAGTCGCGTGCCGCGCCTGCCAAAGGATTCGTCCAGTCTGCCGCAGCACCCGCGGAGCAAGAACTCACCCTCCGCATTGCGTTAAAGCAGAACAACATTGCTGGACTGGAGACTGAGCTATACAAAGTCAGCGATCCGACATCCGAATGTGCGTTCCGAGCTTCTCGCCACCGTCTTCTCTGACTGTTCTGCAGTCTACGGGCAACATTTGACCCTCGAAGAGGTGTCACTTCCATGACTTTGTAGAGCGAATATGTTTGACCTCTGTTGTCGCTGCCAGGTTACCGAATTTGTCAAGCCCACAAATGAGACTGTTGCCGCCGTGTCCGGCTGGCTCTCAGAGAACAATATCGGTGCCAAACCCGTTACGCCCGCCGGTGACATGCTCGAGATCAAGATCCCTGTCTCCCAGGCAAACGACCTCCTTTCTGCCGAATTCTCCGTCTTTACCCATGTCGAGACGGGCAAGACCATCATTCGCACGCTCCAGTACTCCCTCCCCGCGCTGCTGACCCAGCACGTCGAGTTTTTCCACCCGACGACCATCTTCGCGCCTCCCCTTCGCTCGAAGCCCAAGCTTGTTGCCGCCAGCTCTGCGAAGCGAGCCACCGCCGGTTCGGATGATCTCCCCGACTCATGCACCTCGACTATCACCCCCGCATGCCTCCAAGTGGGTCATTTCGCGTCCGGCGCAACTATTTCCACTCACCAAATGATCAGGAGCTCTACGGCATCCCCATCGCCCCTGCAACGCAAAAGTCCAATACGCTCGGTGTCGCTGGCTTCATTGACGTACTTTGATCATCCTCATTGCCTTCCGATACTGTATTTATCGCGCTCGTTACTCCTAGGAATGGGCAAATCAGGCGGATCTTACGGTGATTTTGGCCGACGTGCTGTTTCATGGGTTCTGACTGCCGCCACAGACCTTCCTCACCAGGGACCGCCCTGATATCAACTCGTCCACCAGCTTTGCTCTTGAGACCCTCGATGGTGGATCGAACCCGCAGAACAGATCCCAGGCCGGTGTCGAAGCGGTTGGTGGTCCGCATTAGAACTCATACCCATTTTCATTTTCTTCTTGCTCCTAGGACCTTGATACTCAGGTACAGTTCTTGTGCACTCCTTTCATCATTTCTCTATACTAAAATGACTCTGAAGTACACGATCGGCATCGCCACCGGTGTCCCAGTCATTTTTATTTCGGCGGGTGATGATAGTCCTGATGGCCTCAACGGGTTCCTGTAAGTCTCGTTGACACTTCTGTGCGCGTCCCTGCTTCTGACACTTCAAACACAGTGACATGATCATTCTTCTGATCAATGAACCAAGCCGTCCCAGTATCTTGACCACCAGCTACGGCTTCGATTCCGAGACTGACCTCCCAATATCAGTTGCTATGTCAGTGCCTTTCCTGTGCTTCCTGGACGCCGAATTTTGACGACGGATGCCATTTTTTAGCAACCTGTGCAACACGTACATGCAGTTGGGCGCTCTCGGTACCTCGCTGCTCTTCTCCTCCGGCGATGGTTAGTCCTAGGACCATGATTCAAATCCGTCTCCACGTCACGTGCTTACTTGATTTACAGGAGGTGTTGAGGGCAGCGGGAGCTGGTAAGCAAACTCCATTCACACCCTTGTTGAAGATTTCTCACTGAACGCCGGCTCGCACGCAGCGCGGTATTCACCGCCCCTTTCCCCGCCGGCTGCCCCTTGTGCGTCAAATTCCTCCCCTTCCCATCCCATTCTACTCTCTGATACGCTCTGTTTCCCGCTCTGTTTCCATAGCATCACTTCGGTCGGCTCCACGGGATTCGACGAAGAGGACAGAAACATCGAAAGGGGGTCTACATTCACCTCTGGAGGTCAGTTGTTGGTTTTCTCTATCCGTGCTTTACTACTAGTACGCTGACGCGTCTTCAGGCTTCTCGAACTACTTCGCGATCCCAGAATACCAGGCCAAAGACGTCGCAGCCTACCTAGCATTCATCGACAGCCTCGGCACCATCCCTGAGTCCGGCAGGTTCAACCGCAGCGGCCGTGGCTTCCCCGACGTCTCCGCACAGGGCGAGAACTTTGAAATCGTAGTGGGTGCGTCTCATCTTTCTTTCTTTCAGGATGTCGCCATATACCCGCAGGAACTAACAATATCCGGGCAGGCAACCAATTTAGCAACGTCGCGGGAACCTCCTGCTCCAGCCCCACTTTTGCCTCCATCATCGCGCTCCTGAACGACGAGGTAAGCTCTCTCTCCTGAATTACGGGGAAACTCAAGTTCTAATCGTTATTATATTCCTTAAGCTAGTAGCGGTCGGAAAGCCCACTCTGGGCTATCTGAACCCTTTCCTGTACAGTTCTGTCGGCCGTGCAGCGCTCAACGACCTTACCATTGGTATCAACCCCGGTTGCGGCACCGAGTACGTGTTATTTCACTTGTCAGCTTGGGTCTTAGGCTGACGGGAATTGTAGCGGCTTCTTCGCAAACATCGGGTGGGATCCTGTCACCGGGCTGGGCACACCCAACTATACGGCGCTCAGGACTGCGGTGGGGTTGTGAACATAGAAATATCACACAAGGGTAAATTTACATTTTTTCCTGTATCTACTTGCGGTGTATGGCTGTCAGAAATTCGTGCTTATGTGTTTTTCTTGTGGCTGTAGCTTTGCGCCCAATAGCCACACCGGAAGACCCCAGCAAATTCCAGTTACCGCTAAGAACTCCAACTTTAATATGAAACAACGTAAAGCGTTGTCAACGAAATGAAAACTTGTCCCTTCGCAGACTCGTCCCAAGGGTTAATTAAGGATAATGATGCCATCAAGCACGTACAGCTGTTTCCGAAAAGCTTGACAGTCGCGAATTTTTTTGGTTCCCAACCAACTTTTGATGGAGGGCTAAGGATTACTGCTTTGGGCTAGCCGAGCGGAGCCGAGATGCGCAAAGCCGAGGCCACAAATGCGAACTTGCAGTCAACTAAACAATTCAACTTTTTCTTTCCCAGGCTTCATACATCAAACATCTTCTTTAAATGTTCTGACTGCTTTTCAGGCGATCTGAATATTTTGAGGTGGACTGGGAACGGCACGGAGAGCATTGCCGACGGCAGCCGCAGCATATGACTGATCGGAATCCCAAACAAGGTAATCCTATTCATCTTGGGCTCAGTTCTGCGGGCAGACTGGTGGGTGTACACTCTGGAGAAAGGAGGGACACCCGATTAACTTGGCAGATCAACTTGCCTTGCCAACGGAGTTTAAATTTGGCTGGGTTAACTTGCGTTAACTTGGCGTGGATTAACTTGTGCTTGCGTCGATTTACAGCGACCTTTCCCACTGCAATTAAACATCCCAGAGCTCAATACCAAACCTGCCAAATGCCGTGGGATTGCTTAGGGACCTCTAGAGACCTTGCTCGGCATCGTTTGATGCCATCACTTTGCCGCCGTAATTGGTCTTGGCATCGCCGTCGCCGTCGAACTCAGGGTAAGTCAAAGTTTGCAGATTTTCCTGGACTTTAGCATTGCTGTAAATGCTATTCATTGTATTTCTATATAGACCACCACGGTTGAATCTTTGCCACGACAAGTTCACTGATGCGCGCAACAAAAACCAAGTTGAACCTGCATTGGGCAGCTATATTTGAACCCCGAATCCAAGTTGAATCGGTGATCCTGACGGCTCTCATGCTCCTGTAGCGGAGTCAAGTCATAACTACGATCAAGTTGGGAAATGGGCGGTAACTTGGCATGGATAAAATTCGATGCAATATTAATGTATCTTGGAGGTATTTGAGGGTCGGTAGATGTCTAAGTATTATCCACAAATCAAAATATTACCACCCAAACAAGTTAAATTTCCCCAATTCTGGCTTGTGCAAGTTGACTTGGACTTGATACCAAGGTAACTTGACCCGCTAGAAATGCAACACCACAAGTTTATTTGTCATAAGTTACTGGCGCAAGCCAAATGGGATTACAATTTTACATGGCACAGTACTACTCTAAGCCGACCCCGGGAGATGCTGACTTCGGCGATGTGGACCCGACTGCTGGTTGGCAGTTCTACCTTTGGACTTCTTACCACGCTTCGCCGGTGGTTCCTTCGGTGCACTAGCATCGTTTTCCCTTTTGCAGTCTAATCAGAGACATACCTGGTCGGATCTAAGCACAATCCCCGAGACTTCTTCGCAAAATATACGGTTATTCTGGTATGGGCAGATATACTTCATTTTGTAACGCGGCGAGAAGTATTGTTGGATCCGTAGTGTCCTCGACCTGGCTCGCAGTTGAAAACTGTTCCACAAACGGTAGCATGGTCACCTACCTACATCATTTGCGTTGGCCATGTCCTCGTGCATCCTGCCATCCCTGCCACAAACCGTCCACTATCCCACTTCGTTTGAATCAGCCTCTTGACGTTTTTCTGACCTGCCTCCAGTGCTTCAATCGACTTCTTCTCTGTCGCCTTTGAGCTTTTCTTTTTCGACGGTTATCAGAATTAATGGCACCGCTGAGCAGTCCTCGCAGCCAGCCTGTAAGCCGGTGCTCCGACATTCTGTACGCGGAGAAACGGGGGGCAGTGCTCCACGCGGAGCGGGTGGTCCAGGAGAGTGTTGCCCTGGATTATTGTCTGCCTGCTCTGAGGTATTGCGAAGCCGAAGAGCTGCTTCAGTCTGTAGCATTCTCTGCGCAACGCAAGCGGCGAGTGGCAAGGCTGAAAGAATTTGCAAATGTCGATCGTCCGACGGTCGATCATCATCCCCTTCAAGACAGCCGCCGGCAACCTCAAATAGATAAACCAAGTGAGGATTGCAGCGCGGGATCTACGTTTGAGGTTAGATTTCTCAAGCTCTTAATAGGGCAAGTTAATTTTTTAACTTGGCTTGAGTTGTGTGTTAAAGTGGAAAAAGTTAACTTGCACTCCACTCAACTTCCGGTGAACTGCGGGTGACTTGCAAGTTAGCTTACTACTGAATCCAAGTCCAATGATCACTTTCCATGCTGTTAGAGTCCCAGTGCGCTTGGAGGTGAGAGTATCCTTTCAGAAACAAATTGTGCGTACAATAAAAGAAGTTGAACATTTGAATTGATTGACGGCCGAACTTAACTGATGTTGCTACTCCGTTTCGCAATCTGCTGTGTTGCAATCTTCCAGGTAGGTTGTAAGAGACCTAGGCATCGGTTTTAACCAGCTCAAGTTAAAGATTGGACTAAGCGCTGACCTTGAACGTCGCCATCAATGTCACCGAATGCCGAAATCTGGCCGCAAGTGCCTAGTATCTCAGCGGAAAATTCGGAAACTTGGGGAGTAGCCTCCCAGTAGGTATATTCTGGCCTAATCTCCGAGATAGTAACGAATAGAGCGCGGGATTGCTCCCAAGTTAAAGCCGACAAGTTAACTTGCGTACGTCACATTTGTGACTTGCAAGTCACTATTTTGACTTGTGGCGTCGACAAATTAACTTGCCCACCCAAATCCACGTGCAAGTTAAAACAAGTTAATCTGCGCTGGTGCAAGTTAATTCGGCAAGTCAAAAAGTGAGCCCTCTGGAGAAAGCCGGGTGGCATGTACAGCCACCAATCTGCCCACAGAACTGAGTCCAAGATGAATACTGTACTATTTCAACCAAGTGTTCACTGGGTGTGACCTGTGACCCCAAGTGTTCAAAATTTCAAGTGCTCAAGGGGCGCCGAGACCAGTGACAGCTATTTTAAGTGTTCAATTGTCGAAGTGTTCAGCCCAGATTGGCGAGTAACCAAGGCGGTGTTAGTAATATGCCAAGTCTCGTCGTTTTGGACTGAATTTCATGTATTCGGGATGATTTCGGAGCGAAATAAATTACCTGATCATTTTTTTCAGACATTTCGAGTTTTTTCTTTTTTCTTCGCGTCCCGGCGATCGACACTCAAGCCAGCACACCTTGCGACCATGGCGCTTTTCGACCGAAGCCAATGGGTCTCCTGTGGCAAACAATGGAAAGAGATACCTAAATCCATCCGAGAAGCATGTCAAAATGACTTTATCATCCCCGACGCTGTTGCGGCGACAGTCTTGCCCGCCCCCAGCATATCTATCAATGCGGTTCTGGATTTTTCCTTGCCGCGGCCCACGTCCGTGGTGAAAGACACGTCGGACAAGGCTCTGTTCTTCAGCCAACATGCCGCAGACGCCGTAGACGCGTCCATGATCCTCCGCTTGCGACATCTCGATCTGCCGGCAGTGACTGTCATCCGTCAGCTCTTTCAAGCTAAAAACCAGGCGTGGCTGGACGGCTTCACCTCCATCAGATACGCACATCTCTCCGGTGATACGGTCACCTATTTCCCACTCTGGGTCATCTCGTTCTGGAACGATGTTGTTGATATCAGATCGCAAGTCCGAAAGCCATGGACCGATGCTCGCGACTGGGTCAAGAAACAGATGGAGCACAAAAAGAAGCCGGACGTACGGAAACATGCTACCGACGTCAGCAAGCTGCTCGGAATCCTGCCGTGGAACGAAAGGAAACGCGGGCTGTCCGATACTGAACCCATACACACACTTTGGCGCTACCTGGGACAGGGATGGTTGAGCAGCACAGACGAGAATGATATGTTGGAAGTGCTGCGCGACAAGATAACCAGCGATCCGGAGCTGGCCGGCTCTGTGCGTGTCGAGGCGGTTGAATTTACCGCGGAAGTCACGGCGGCTTTCGAAGCGCGCGAGACGGTCGATTACCATGGGTCGAAAGGGATGACGTGGCTGCGGAGCTTGGGGGAAGATGTGTTCGGGCACGGCGAACAGTTGGTTACGATCGCTCACCTCGGCGTCCACAACAAGAAGAAGCATTGGGTCGCAATCGAGGTCGATGGACCGCACCGCCTGTTTCGCTATGGCGACTCATTCGGGGAGGATATCCCGCTTTTACTCCGCCAAGCTTATGAGTGGTGGGTGTCGCACCACACTGCGGACACAATACAATTCGAAAAAATGCCTACCTCCGCTCAAACCTACGGGCATTCGTGCGGCATGCTTGCTGGGAACGCTGCGGAGCGAAGCATTTACCCTGAAATCCCTCTGCTGGACCAAGCAGACATTGTTTCTGGACGCCTTCAGATGTTCTTCAAGTTGTCGAATCGGATTCTGGAGCGCCGCGCACCATGTTCTTGTAGCCTAGTTTTGACGCTGTTCCAGATTGCGGATGAAGAAGAAGAGGACCAGCTGTCTGATTTGGAGCACCGGAGCTCCGACTCGGAGCCAGAGATCCTGTCACCGCCGCGTTCGTTCGCAAAGCTCGGGTGCTCCGCGCAGTTCACCTTTCAATCTCCGCTCCCGAGTCCGCAAGCCGACATTAAAATTCTGAAGCGCGCCAAAGGCCACCCTGATGGTCCTACTCCGCCTCCTAGCCCCGGGAAAAAACGGATTCGCGTGGTGTCGCGTGAGCGTAGTCCCCTGCCCCCTCTTGAGTTTAATTCACCCGAGCCGGCGGCCCTTCTTGACCATCGGGAAGGGACAAGCGATGTCTTCGGAAGCACTCCGACATCCAGCTCGCCCAAACAAACGAAACTCGGGGGCCTAGTGACACGCGTGAAGCAATCGAAACTCGGCAGCTTTTTCAAGGTTGCGACTAAGGAGGAGAAGGCCGCGATGGAGGCGAGGGAGTGGGAGAGACTGAGGGAGAGCCGAGAACTTCGGGAGGCGGTTGAGCGGGAGGAGAAGTATGCAGCGAAGGTCAAGGCCGCCGCGAACGCAGCGGAACGGAAACGAAAAAGTCGTGCTATAGAGCACGAAAGGAGGGTTGCGGCGGGCTGGAAGCCGGAAAAGGCCGGGCGCAAGCGTGTACGTTCTATTATTTATTGTGCCGCAACTGCTAACTTCTCGATAGAAAATTACTGAGCTCGAAGAATTCGAGCAGGGCCCGTCTGCATCATCTTCCAAACTGGCGGAAGACTCGCGTCCTCACCGCCAATTCAAGGAGAACGCCAGGAAGACAAACAAGCCGCAGGGGCGTAAACGTAAACCGGAGAACGCACCGACAGACTCAAAGCAAGTCCACTGGAAGAACCCGCTGCTTTGGGCTCAGATAGAAATGGCAGCGATGAAGGCGGGCAAGGGATGGTCAGCGACAGAGATCGTCCGGCAAGCGAGGTTAATGGCGCCAGAAACATTCGCGGGGTTTGAAGCAATGCATGAAGCGGTCTTCTCACCGAGACGTGGTTGAAGAAGCCAGTGCTTTACTCCAACCAGCGGACGGCGAGGAATCTGTGGATCCTACCGTTCTCAAGATGGATACCACTCTCGGGACGCTGCGTGATCGCTGCATTGAATGGATGGTCGACGCATATCACGCGTGTAACGATAAGGACTTGATTTTGAAGGTGACCTCACAATTTCCTTTGCCTAAATTCCCGCCGCTTACTAAACTTCTAGTCCTTCGAGCTCTGTGCGGTTGGGAAATTCAACTGCTCGCAAGCTAGCCTCACCTCCCCAGCTGCTCTCGCCGCCCTTCGTGAACTGCCGAAGACGAATCCCGAGCTACATCTGGAACTTACGGGCTTGACCAGCGCACCCGTCGAGGAGGTTGAGGAAGATCTCTTTTCAAAAGACGAGGAAGAGCTGGCTTACAACGATGAAAGTGACGTTCCCGTTGAGGTCGTTATGACCATGTCATCTCCTGCGGACTCGGTAAACTCCCTGCTGGTTTCACGGTCACTGACGACGGATCCCTTGCCCGCAATGGAGGAGCGGAGGACCCGGAGTTGGAGTTGGATGACCTTTTGGAGAACCTCCCTCTCGCTCTTCGCCGCCCCAAGCGTAAGACCAAAAATGCCACCCGCTATGGAGGAGACGGTGCATGGGAGGAACATTAGTCAGAATTCGGTTGAACTCGAAATTTACTTGTTGTATTTCACTCAGGTCTTGGGCTGCATGGGGGAAAACAAGAAAATGGTCTCGGATGAGGGTGTGGGGCTCAGGGGACGCGAAAAAAAAATGGATTTCTGTACCCCCGCAAAGTTAAAACGGCCAAGTGTTCAGGCCCTCCGGTGACCTGTGACCAATAAAAAAAGTGTTCAGTTCAGGCGGCGCCGTGACCTGTGACTTGAACACTTGGTTGAAATAGTACAGTAGCTCCTAAGCTGCTCAATCTTCAGGAGTACCACCATCCGAAACGAATAAGGCTCAGTGAAGCCCGTATCCCGGACCTCAGCCTGGAATCCAAAGGGTAAATCTCCCGGCAAGCGACTCTATGATCAAGGCGCACCGACCAGGCATCTGACGAGAGACCTTGCAGATGCCTTCGTAATCTTGCGGCTTACCACCCCCAAAGACCCAAGTTTCCATACCCTCGATCGCCCTCCGCCGTGGTGCTTGTAGCACTCTTTGTTGGACGCTTCGGAGATTTGTACGTGCTATTGAATCGGTACGTCCTGGATACCGATACTCGGGGCTGCCCCACTGATCAAATGTTAGGCGGTCACCAACTCTGTGATCATACGCAGGGGACACTTCATTGCCGGGAGGAAAGGTCGAGCCTGACGATAAGACGATCGAAGATACATCAGGAAAAACCCCCATTGCCATTTGTGACTAATTTCATCCAAATGTTGAAAGATCTCGACATTTGTGAACAATTGTCAAAAATTGGCAAATTGTGTAATTGTTTAGGTCCCTAAAAAATTGTACCATTTGTACAACAATTTGCGACCAAATGTGGTGCATTCTCTGCCATTCTGTGTAAATTTTGTGTTGATTGCTTATTATTATTGT
>JARKIE010000248.1:0-144377 GCA_029378255.1 Mycena rosella
TTACGTGGCAAACACTTGCGCGGATCGAAATATTCGGGATCATCGCACCGATGATCGCGGGCGGCTACATAGGCAACATTCTCTGGCAACGATGGCTTTACTCAAAACTTGGGAAGGGGCATCGATGTGTGGCCGGTAACACCCAGCCAAGCCGGTGCGCCCGTGAGTTCTGGCAGAGCAGATATCGGTCCAGAACCACGGGGCAAAGTGCTGCTGCAGCTGATCGCCGTCCTCGACGCTTACCAGCATGGTAGGAAGTTGCGCCTCCTGTTGTGCTCCCTTCATTACCGGCTTGGAAGGACCTCAAATTTAATCGGCTCCGCTCTGAGGTAAGGGCTTCCCGATTCCCGACACGCGCATTTCGACAGTCCAGTCAGTTAGTCGTCGCTGTCGAGTGACTACCGTCCCTTGAGTGCTGTGGATGTTACTTCCCGGTGAACCACATATAAATGAGCTAGCCAATAGGAGGGCTGAGTGCAATACGCCAACTCGATCCCATCACAGAAGCCACCTTATGTATTACGCGGCCAATATCTGACAAATAGAACACATTTCGAGCCGCATATCCTTCTTGTTGCTGTTGGCCGACTATCCGGCATCGACGTTGTTCGGCATTATTCGGCGCGAATCGGTACGCACGCCCGGCGATACCCACACCTTCATACCCCTATACTACATCGTAGAAGTCATATCGCATAGCTATTTGTAGCAAGGTACGACAATAGAACTCTAACAAGTCAAGCCCGCCCCCTATGTTAGGTCCCTTGGGGGGGTGATATACTGCAAATAGTTTAAACTCGACACCTGTCACACCTAATGGCAAGGCATTGCCCCCTGCCATTTCACTTTAGTATGCAAACATCCGGACTCCGTTCGCTGCGCGATCGGTGTTGTGGAGGAAAAAGAAGCCGTGGAAAACTATCGCCGAGATTATTGTTGATCGCCGTCGCGGCATCACGATTTGCCGCCAGCTGCGTGGATGCGCCTTGATGCGACTGCGCGGTCAGTGCGCCACTTACCTCGGTCCTCTTGCTTAATCTCGGCTCCAGATGTTAGGATGGTGGAATGATCTCGAGGCAGAAAATATTTCACGAGATCACCAGTGTTGGGCCGTGCAAATACGCTCTAATCGCGATCAAATCTTCATCAAAACTGCCTCAGATCATATTCCGAAGTTCCGATATCTCCGGATAGATTATATGGCTCCCGCGATTCACCGCCCTTACAACGTCAACCATTTCGAGTTGGCGTATTGCACTATGGACTCATACAAACGCCATCGGATTTCTGCCGAAAAACGGGTAAAATTAACTGAATTTCAGCGAGAGAACTAGCGGATGTTCCCCGGGCCACGGTTCAACCCGCGGTGCAACGACTATCAGCCTAGCTAACACCGCAGACTCCTGCGACCGACGCCACCGGAAGGCTCTAAGGACGGACCAGCTGTTATGAAGCTGAAAGGCGACATCGACAGGGAACTAGTCGTCTATGGTTATATCCGCACCCCCTGGATAGATGGCGGCGTTTTTTATCCTCGGTTATTATGATCATCCGCAGACACCAAGGTTCATGAATCCTTAAATTAGGGCATAACTCGAGGTCGGTCCTCCCCCATGGACAGAAGGCCTTCCACCGCGTTCACTACTTCCCTTGCGACCAGTCGGTTGTTTAAACTTCAGCCAGAGGATCTTCCCGTCTTTCAACGCATAGATACCTCCTATCTGCGAGCGCAAGCGATCGCCAGAGTTTACAGTATTGAGCCTTCTTTCCTTGAGTCATGCGTCTCAAGCAGCTTTTACAGAATTGACGGCCCATGATGTGACTACTTTGTCGCCCAAGTTCTGGGCCATGTATACAGACAACATTGCGGCTGCTGACATGGCACCCATGGCTGCTCTGATCATCCAGTATAATTTGGCCGCCGGCATTATGGCACCATGGGCGGAGAAGAGACTGGAACTTCGACCGTTCCTGCAAAAGATTTTGGACTTTGACGTTTCGTGTGTGGCATAGCACTTTCTCCCGGTCCAAACCACTGATTTTATGTTCAAGTGGGCAATTCATGTTGACAGAGCAAGCTCACGGGTGAAAATCTTTAACATCCGCTCGGCGACCGCGATTTATCAACGTCTACAGCCTCGACGCCATCAACATAGAGACTCGAGCTGATCTGATGGACGATGGGACCTTTATCTTGCATACGCCTCACGATGGTGCTGCCAAGTTCGTCTCAATTGTTTAACCTGTGTCCAGCGAACTTAATACGCTCAGATTCATGCCGCCCACCATTCCCATGCCCCACATTTCCCTTCCCATGGTCGCCCTTGTCTTTGCCAAACTTTTTGTAAGCTATCGTTGGCCGTTCCCTGCCCAGTAACTGACCCCGCGTCAGGTGAAAGGGGAAGACCATGGAATCCGACCTTTCGTTATACAACTTTCAGACGAGAAGTCGCTCATGCATGGTGTTCGGTCGCGGTAAGACTGAAGTGCATTAATCTCGGCTCGCGCATCTCATCGCATGCGCTATTTAGTATGATTCCTGAGCGGGCAGGAACCAGGCCACTGGGGCATGCAATTACGTGGTTTAACCATGTCAAACTAGCGTCTTGGGCTTGTTTAGGTCCACTAAGCAAGCCCCGGAATCCGAAAGCCGCCTTCCTCGCGTCTATCTCGCGCATCAGCATTGGTGGGCTGGCAATCGTGGGTCTGGCAATCCCCGGGATCGGTGTTTCTGCCTACATTCTCGGTCGATACAGCCTGCGTCGTCACGTTCAGAGCGCCACTACCCGAGAGCTCATTCCAATCATCAACTTCCGTACCCAACAGATCCCCATCCTCCACGGGCTTGCGCAAATGTTCGTCCTGCAGGCGTTCATGGACGGGTGCAGTGTGCTCAAGACGTTCTCTGATTTCAACACGGATGCGGCCGTGCGCGCAGGGATCGCGACAGCTGCAAAAGCTGCCACGATAATGCATGTCCAGGGTATTTTTCTTTCCTGGGAGGCCCCAATTTGAACTGAATGGTGTATTCAAGACAGCTGCACCCAGATGTCTGAGCGTCTCGGGGTGCGCGGGCTCTACGGCCACAACCAAATCACGAACATCCAGGTACGCTTCACGTCAACCTGACCGAAAAAGAAAACTCAACCACAGGGTAGCTGGAAATGCGCGGCGCCTCTATTGCGGAAGGAGACACCCTTGTTCTCTCTATCCGTCTCGCCACCGAGCTGCTCATTGGCCGCTACGCCTTACCCGCGCCTAAGTACCCGCCCTGCCTCGCTGCGCGGCATGAAGCAGGACTCTTCCGCGAGTGTCGCGATCAGTTCAGCGCAATGGGAGGGCACCACCGCTCCGAAGCCTTCAACCGCCTGCTCCTCCCGCGCTGCCAGGCGCTAGTCGAGGCCATTGGGCAGCGTTTCTTCTACGAGGCGGCCAAGGACGCGGGAGTGGAGGAGGCAGTCCTGGGCATCTACGAGGCGGGGATCGTGCAGAGCAGTCCCGCCTGGTTCGCCGCATACGCGGGTATGAACGGATCCGCCCAGGCTGCGCACGAGGACGCCGCCATCACGGCTGCGATGCCGCACCTGGAGCGCTGGCTGCAGTGGTCGGGGGCGCATGAGTATGCCCTCGCTCCGATCATGACTCAGAGCCGCTGGGACGCATTCGTTCAGACGTTCCCGTCGTTTGAAGGGTACGAGGGTGAAAAGGACGAGAGCAAGCCAAAGCTGTGAGAAGTCGAGCACAGAGAAGGTGTTGGTTGCAAGTCGGATGGTTGGATCTTGGTCGGATCGCGCAGTCGACTGAGCATCAGTAATAATCCTCCGTTAACGTTGCAACTCTGCGAGGCCACCGAAAATTATAATGAGACAATATCCAGATGTAGAGGCTTTCCACCAGACATTTTCGCCTTTTGTGGGACACGAGGGTGGGACGATCAAGGCAATGCTGAATTTTCCGGAGAGGCATGGAGAGCGTCGAGTAAGATTTTGCAAGACCGGTTGTTCTCAGGAAGCGTCGCCGAGTCGAATGAGCAGACCTCGGTCTCGGCATCAGTAACAACAACTCCGCTGCAAGTCCTAGTCCAACCTCAGTAGCCACCGAAAATTAGATAAAGCCCAGCCTCTATAATAACTCCTCCCCAATAAATAAAGTCAGCCAGTCGCATCCGGGCCCACCAACCCACCAACCTACCACCACCCCGCCCTCCCCTTTCCCTTCCCCTGCTGCCCCGCCAACAATGACGTCGCCTCCGTCTGCCCAAGTAAGTTCGTCGCCGACCCCTCGCCCTCGCCCTCCCCACCCAAACTCCCCTCCCGCACATCCCCCGCAACCGCCTCCCCCAGCGCGCTCGCCAGCGCCTTCGTCACCGCGCCCGCGTCCTCCTCCGCGCCTACCACCAGCCCCGGCACGCCCTCCTCCTCCTCCGCGTCCCGGTACTGTGCAGGTGCGGAGGACGGGGCGGAGGGGTGAGTGTCGGAAGAAGGAGAGAGCGGCGCGCCAAAGTCGTCGATGCGCAGCCGGCGCTGGCGGATTTTCCACGCGATGCAGATGGCGAGGAGCGTGCCCTGCATGAGGCCCGCGACGGCGTAGGTTATCCAGCCTGCGCGGGGCATTGTGAATAAAGGATACAGGAAAGGAACGAAGGATTGAAGGGAGTGGGTGGGAGCACGTACTAGTCCAGTTCGTTCCGGGTCTGTGGAAGGAACATTATGTTAGTTCGGAAGGCGGAAGAAGAGATAAACGGAAGCGGGAGGGGAAAAAAAGGCGGCGGCAGGGACGCCAACGCAATCCGGGCCAACGCAAATACAAATCCAATACCGAGGTCGAAGGAAAGAAAAAAGCAAGTCGCCCATAAAATGAAACAAATCGCAACCCACCTGAGCGCAATACTAAGCACCATCGCGACCGCGCCCGGACTCTGCACACACATCATCGGCACGCTGAGCGCGCCGACAAGCCGCGCGTACCACGTCGTCGTGATCTGCGGGAGGTACTGCACGGCCGCGAGCAGCGCGGCGGAGACGCCGAGTAGAGCGCCCAGCGCGCGAGCGGAACGGCGAGCTCCGCGGGCGGGTCGGGCGTCGGGTACGGCACGGGAAGATGGCGGGCGCGTCGGGGCGGGGAGGAGAGGAGGAGGAAGAGCGTGAGGGCGGCGGAGAGGATGCTTAGGGAGGTTAGGCCGCGCGATGCGTATTAGCGGAGGATGACGTACAAGTGTGCGATGGTGACGTTCGCGAGGAGGACGCTGCGCGCCCAGGGCTGCGAGCGCACGAGGGCGGCCTTTCCGGTCCGCCGCGGGGGCAGGTCGGTGGATTCAACGTACTTGAGGTGCGGGGGGAAGTAGAGCATGTAGAGACGAAGCTGGTTTTTGCATGAAATAACGGGGGGTGAATATCCGGAGGCAAGATAAAACGAGGACGCACATGAAAGAGAACATGGCCCACTGCAGCCCGACCTGCACTATCCCCGCAGTGGATTCCACACAGGCGGCAATAGACTGTCCAAATTTTAAGCTTCGCGCACGCCGAGGGTATCACAAGAGCGACGCACCACCACGCGGCAGCACCGGATTTGTGTGTGCTGTACGGTTATCCTGCGCGGGGTCAGTGGCCTCTCCATCTCTGAACCAGAAAAGCTACGCACATGTTAAGAAAGCCTGCGGCGGAGCTCGTGCTGCCCAACAACAGGAACCACGGACTGAGCCCCTCGGAGGTGCCTTGGTGGATTATCCGGAAGTGCTGTGGGAGGTATGAGATGACGAGTCCGACGCAGAGACACGCCGTGAGTGTCGCGGTGAACCAGTCGTGATGCTGGAGCGTTTGGAAGCCGATATGAATGTGCACAGCGAGAGGCGCAGTCGGTGGCATTTCAGCGAGTCGCAGACAAAGTATGAGTGGGCGTGGAGGGGAATGCTATTAGATCGGGGCGAATAGGTCGGAATCGGGCGCTTACGGGTATGCAGGTATCGTCCAACATGGCGGGGGAGATGAGGGTAGAGGGCCTACTAGAGGACGGCAAAAGACGCGCGCCGTTGAGCACGTGCATTTACTGACGTAACTAAATGATGGGCGCTTAAGTCTCGGCAACGCCGGCTGTTTTAGAATCTTTCCAAGGACTTGAAGGACAGCAACGCCATCCTACAACTACCGACGATACTCGCCGCCGAAGCTTGTGCTCCGCTCCAGACTGCTCCGGACTGTCCATTTCAATTTCGAAGCCTCATCCACTGCGTCGACTTCAACTTCAACGATGCGAGCTCTATTCATGAACCCTCGGGCATTTCTCATTGACCTAGAGAATTCTCTATTCCAAAGGGTTCCGCTGGTCGTCCGGGCCGACATGCGCACGCACTGAAGGCTGCCGGGCGTTAGAACAATGTTTTGTATCGGTTGAGACTTGTGGACGTCCTCGGGCTGTGCGTGTTCCCGCCTCCGTTTCCGAGCCCGATTTTTTTCGATCGCGGTTACCAGCACGGTGTTAAGACCGTCATATGCTATGCGATTCCGGCTTCTGAGCCAGATACGGGCACAGAATAGGACTTGCATCTTACCTGCGTGCGGAAGCACACTGGTATATTCAATACTTATTTTTTAAATCTCCCGCTCTCAGCAAGGGAGTTAGCAAACGAGTACAATAGGAGCAGCCGATGCCTTCGAAGGTTTTACCGATACCCCATCACTTTAAAACGTGAGCGACGAAAGAGAATTGCAGCTTCAATTTGATGAATGAATCCAGCGGGTGGGGGGATCGATTGAGTTGGCCGATTTTCGAAGGAAATGGACCTTCACGCGCAGACGGAGCCGTGCAAGGGTCGGGTGCAAGATATTGTGGATCACCCTGCTCGGGATGGTCCTTCGGTCTTGGCGAAGAAAAGGAAACACAAGTTGAATATTTATATACTAGTACAGGTAACGGTCGAAAATGTATGAACGATACTCGAAACAAAAAGAACTACCGTGTTTAGACATCAGGGTCATGAAAAAAGAAGTAACTACGTGCATATGTCAAAGATTGGACAACCGGCCTATCGATTCAACCTTAGAAAGTGTACGGACAAGGGGAAAGAAATGTACTTACATATCAAACTCCCATGTGAATAAATGGTATCCAGCGCTCATACGGAACATTTCGCTTTTTCAATTCCTTCACTGCGAGGTGCAGTGCCTCGGCTGCATCACTAGTCCGAGGTTGGCGTCCATTACGAAAGAGGTGAGAGTAGACAATCTCGGAAACGAGTGGTCCGTCCTGATCGTTCATGGACCACAAAGTTCCGATAGCACCACGGAACCCCGCTGCAATGAATCCACCCCCTAGGTGGAATGACTCGTTGACCAGTACACCGTCCCCCATGGCAGTCTGGCAGGCAGCGAGGAATACAAACTCCGCATTTTCGAGGGGCATTCGAAGAATTGTTTCCAAATCCAACGTCCCTCCGTATAACAGGAGATGACTCTTTGTTGGTTGAACTAAATCCTGTTTTCCGTGGCAGGCCAAGTGAAGCCAAGAGCATTCTTCTAGTTGTTGCTTCACAGCATCGACTGTGGCTTGTTGCCCTAGGAGCACTTTTGGCTTGTCTACGATAGAGAGAATCTTCTCGACCTCCTCCCCCACTCCTTTCAGGTAATTGAGACTCCCAGATGCAGTATGTGTGACTCCAACAACACCAACTTTCAGTGGAGCATCTGTTGGATTTTTGGCATAGGAATCTAACAGCGCTCCCAATGTTGCCGTGTAAGAATGGATAAATTCGTCCGTTGGAGAGCAGGCATGCAAAGGCAGTCCGGTAAATGCCCCGGTTGGCAACCACCACAACCTCCCACTATGGACACCGTGCTAGAAAAAGACAAAACAGATTAGCAAGGAAATGTGGACATGAAGTTGGCAATACTTACTGAGCTCAAAACATTATATATAGGGGAAACAACATGCACCCAGAGCCACGTCAACATGTCCGAAAAACATTCCTTTGTTGTTTTCGATGTGAACAACTCTTGCTGACCAAAGAGCCTTGTTGACACAGATTCTCCTCGGATGCGGACATCACATCGGCCAAGCAACTCTCTGAGCACAACCTGGTGTGTTTCAAGTAGCTCCAGGGTCACATCTGTAAGTGAAATGTGGACTGGATCGGAGTGTGGATTGACCATGAGGATCCCATCACAACCTTTTGCATTACTATTCAGAATCACAACAGGACCTCCTTGTGATGCCCCTTGAAGTGTAGTGTATTGCTTGGGGAGGAGAAAATGATTCAAGTCCAGCTGCTGGCGAATTTCGGCAAGGAGTTCGTTTCTCCGGGCCACAATTTTCATAACCTCAAATGGATCTGTGCATGTGCCACTGTAGAGGTGACCTGAAAGTTGGCGTAATTCATTTGCCAGAGTTAGGGGTACATCTTCATTTGCCGGAGTTGGGGCATCAAGATCTGTTTTCAGCTGTATTGTTTGCTGAAAGATGGTAGCAACACCCTGCTCCATAAATGTCACAGCAGAGGTAAGTCGGCTGATGTCTGCACAGACCCTGACAGCATTTGAGGTGACCTTTCCAATATCAAGTCTGTTGAGAGCATCATGGCGTACAGGTATTGAGTGACCAATCCACAGGAGCTCCGGTAGCAACTTAAATGCATAAGAGTAGGCTACTACACAATACTCGGGCTGGAATTCTGCTGAAAAGGAGGCCCATTCGAGAGCAGTCATCCAACATTCTTCAGGAGTGGAGGATGATGTGTTGAAGGAGGCATGATAATGAGAATTCATGGCTTCCAGATCTTGCACATCTCTCAGCCGCTGGTATCGCTCTCTGAAGCACCCTGCAAGGGGCCCCATCAAGCCTGAGACTGGGGATCCTTCAGGGACAAGTTTCACTGCTTGTTGGATGCTGTCCTGTGCGGCTTGGAGGTCCTGGAGGTCACCCAGCCTTTTGTACTGCTCTACATGACAGCCACCAAGGTCCCGCATTACTGAGATTAGACCAGGATGTCCATCAGGATAGAGTTTGGCTGATTGCAGAAATTTTGCTCGAGCAGCTTCGATATCCCTGGGTTCTTTCAGCCTTGTGTATCGCTCTGCAAGACAGGCCCCAAGCTCCCAGTGCAGTCCAGCTAAATTTATGTGTCCTTCAGGGGTGGTCTCCAATGCATCTTGATATTTTTTCTCTGCAGATTCTAGGTCCATGAGATTTCCCAGCCTCCTATATCGATCCATATAACAGGCTCCAAGAGTCCGCATCCACTGAACAAGATTAGGATGCCCATCAGGAGTGAGTTTCACGCTGTTTTGAAATGTTATCTGTGCAGATTCTAAATCATTGAGATCTCCCAATCTCCGATATCGCTCTCCAAAGCAGCTTCCAACATTATATATCAGCTGGGCAAGATCGGGGTGTCCTTCAGGGGTGCATCCAATGGCTTTTTGAAATGTCTTCTGCGCAGCTTCCAAATCCCTGAGGTCTGAGAGCCGATAAAACCGATCTCTCTGACAGATCCCTAGTTGTGTCATCAGTGCGGCTAGATTTGGGTGCCCATCAGGAGTGAGTGTGATCGCGCGTTGAAAGTGGTTCTGGGTAGCATCTAAGTCCTTGATGTCTCCCATCCTCTGAAACCGCTCTCCAAAACAAATCCCAAGATCCTGCATCAGCTGTGCAAGATTCGGGTGTCCTTCAGGGGCAAGTTCAACTGCAGTTTGCAAATTAGCAAGTGCAGCTTCCAGGTCCTCCAAAACTCCCAGTCGCTGGTATCGATGTCTATGGGCAAGCCCCAATTCTGCGATAAGGAAAACTAGAGTTGGATGACCATCAGGAGTGAGTGTGATTGCTTGCTGAACATGATTCTGGGCAGCATCTAGGTCCTTGATGTCTCCTAGCCTCTTAAATCGCTCTCCAAAACAGGTTCCAAGATCCTGCATCAGCCCTGCCAGACCCGGGTGCCCTTCAGGGGCAAGCTTGACAGCAGTTTGAAACTTATCATGTGCAGCTTCCAGGTCCTCCACCACTCCCAGTCGCTGATATCGATTTCTATGGATAATCCCCAATTCTGCAATAAGGAAAACTAGAGTTGGGTGACCATCAGGAGTGAGTTCAATTGCTTGCTGAAAATGGTTCTGGGCGGCTTCAAGGTCCTTGAGGTCTCCCATCCGCTGGAATCGATCTCCAAAACAGGTTCCAAGATCCTGCATCAGCCCTGCCAGACCCGGGTGCCCTTCAGGGGCAAGCTTGACAGCAGTTTGAAACTTATCATGTGCAGCTTCCAGGTCCTCCACCGCTCCCAGTCGCTGATATCGATTTCTATGGATAATCCCCAATTCTGCAATAAGGAAAACTAGAGTTGGGTGACCATCAGGAGTGAGTTCAATTGCTTGCTGAAAATGGTTCTGGGCGGCTTCAAGGTCCTTAAGGTCTCCCATCCTCTGAAATTGATCTCCAAAACAGGTTCCAAGATCCTGCATCAGTCCTGCCAGACCCGGGTGCCCTTCAGGGGCAAGCTTGACAGCAGTTTGAAACTTATCATGTGCAGCTTCCAGGTCCTCCACCGCTCCCAGTCGCTGATATCGCTGTCGATAGGTAACCCCCAATTTTTCAATAAGCGAAGCAAGAATTGGGTGCCCATCAGGAGTGAGTTCAATTGCTTGCTGAAAATGGTTCTGGGCGGCTTCAAGGTCCTTGAGGTCTCCCATCCGCTGAAATCGCTCTCCGAAACAGATTCCAATATCGTGTATACACTGAGCAAGATAAGGGTGTCCATCAGGGGTAAGCCCCACTGCAGTTTGAAAATTGGCATGTGCAGCTTCCAAATCCTCTACGGCTCCCAGGCGCTGATATCGCTGTCTATGGATGACCCCCAATTCTGTGATAAGTGAAGCAAGAGTTGGGTGCTCATCAGGAGTGAGATCAATTGCTCGCTGAAAATGGTTCTGGGCGGCTTCAAGGTCCTTGAGGTCTCCCATCCGCTGAAATCGCTCTCCGAAACAGATTCCAATATCGTGTATCCACTGCGCAAGATAAGGGTGTCCTTCAGGGGTCATCTCCACTGCAGTTTGAAACTTGTCATGTGCAGCTTCAATATCCTCTACAGCTCCCAGCCGCTGATATCGCTGTCTATGGGTAACTGCCAATTGTGTGATAAGCAAGGCTAGAATTGGGTGCCCATCAGGAGTGAGATCAATTGCCCGCTGAAAATAGTTCTGGGCAGCGTCAAGGTCCTCGAGGTTTCCCATCCGCTGAAATCGCTCTCCAAAACAGGTTCCGATATCATGCATCCGCTCAGCAAAATCAGGATGTCCTTCAGGAGAAAGGCCTACAGCGGTTTGAAAATTAGCATGTGCAGCTTCAAGATCCTCCACAGCTCCCAGCCTCTGATATCTACATCTCAGACAAATGCCCAGTTTCCCTATCAGTGAGGCTAAGTTTGGGTGTCCATCAGGGGTGATTTCAACTGCTTGTTGAAATTTCCTCTGAGCTGCCTCGAGATCTTTGAGGTCTCCCATTCTTACAAATCGTGCTACAAAGCAGCTTCCAAGATTCTTCATCAGGTGGGGGAGACAAGGGTTTCCTTCAGGGATGAATTCAAGAGCAGTGATTGCTCTTTGGAGTGTACTTCTGCAGCTTCAAGGTCCTTGATTTCTCCCATCCTCTCAAATTTTTCTCTGAGGCAAATCCCCAGTTCTGCCATCAGCGGAATTAGATTTTGGTCTCCCTTGGGAACATATTCCATAGCAGCCTGAATTTTATTCTGTGCAGCCTCAAGATCCTTTAGAGCACCCAGCCTTTCATATCGTTGGCGAAAACAGGCCCCGAGGTTCCCCAGAACACCTGCCAGATCCTGTTCCCTGCCAATGGCAAGTTTCCCTGTTTCTTGTTCATGCTCGAGAGCCATGATTTTGAGAGCAGTGTCATAATGTTCCACTGCCTTCCCAAGATCCTGCAGGTCTCCTGCTTCTTCATATTGTGTGTGGAAAGTGTCTCCTAAGCTTCGGTGATGGTGATAGTCACCAAGATCTGGATCACATATTGGTGTGTAAACAGGATTACGGTAACCTGACTCACTTGGATCTGAGGCAGGTCCTGAAAATAACATGCCATCAGAAATATCATTGCTCTGTGCGGAATATCAGTTGTCATGCACACTCGGAAATGCAAGGGGGAAAAAACTCACAATCTGGACAGACATCTGTGGGCGGGGAGAGTGAAGGTGAAGGGGGATCAATTGATCTCTTATAGCATTATATAGCTCACACCAGTATATATAGCCTTGGCGCTAGCATGGGAGAATCAGTGTCAGTATAAAATTAAACAGATCCTTACCCACCTGTGAGATTGGACTCGTTACCCCTCCCTTTGGCCGATCTTGAAAGAATGGTATATTGGATCAATGTGTATTTGTCCCCAGTGCATGTTGTCTTTTTCCAAACCGAGAGGTCATAGGTTGGACTGGAAAGTATGGAATCAGCGGCCCTTCCAATCTGCGGGGCGCTACTTCTGATTCAGGTACCAGGTTATAAATAACCGTGGACAGGTTGAATGGTCGCGTGCCACTGTAACGGAGCATTGCCGCCCAGGAGGCACGGCTCTCCCCTTCTCACGATGTTACACTTAGTGCAGCTTGTCAGAGAAATTCGATTGAGGATGCCTGAGGAGAATCGTGGAGATCAGCTTCGATCATTCAGCAGGACTTTGCAAGGTGTAGTCACAAATCTCGGAGATAATTCCTGGTTCCGGTTTATCGGTTCCAGGTCTCAGACCAGTAAAGAGCTTATCCGTCTGTCCTTTTTACGACTTATGTCCGTCTGGGTGTCCGTCTGTAGTTTGTAAGCATGTCAAATCAGCAACAGTAACTAGGCATGTCAAGTCAGTAGTAAATTCATTTGTAAGCCATAGTACATAACCAGATCGGAATCAGATGCCGCGTAGGCCGCGAGGAGCGACCGGAGGTCGGCGACGAGCGGCTAAGGGCGGCACGACATTAATACAGTATTCACCTACCTACCTGCCACCCAAAGGAACCAGGGCTGCCTGGAGGGCCCTATCTATTGAAAGATCTTTCAGCGCTCGAGAATCGAGATGACTGCCAGTACTCGGGTCCCGTGCCAGACTTGAATGTGGTGGATTTCCTTAAATTCCTTTGGTCGCCGGCAGATAATTCTATTCAGAAACCAGAAACCCTCCCTTAATCAGATTATTCACCGCAGGACACGTGGTGGGGCGGGCCACCGGCCCGCACTGGCAATCAGCGACATCTGATCCCTTTCCGTTGGCAAGCACCAACTCACAACGCGTAACAATGCGTGACAGACGCGAGTATTACGCGCCGCCGCCCCGTCTAGCCGAACACCGCCAGCCACTGGCTTTCAGTCGCTTCTCCCTGTACTCAAAATAGATACTGAATTTCTACCGACTGCAGTAAGTTTTCGGTTGAACAGTGATAGTCGGCGGAAGCCACTGTCCGCAATAGATGGTGAAAGCCAACGGCTGTAGTACCTTTTTTTATTTGTGACGGTACCTTTTTTTATCTGTGGCGTTGAAAGCCAACGGCTCTGCATTTTTTATTTGTGCCGACGAAAGCCAACGGCTCTGTCTTTTTTTCATTCATGTCGGCAACGGCCAGCTTCAATCACACCATGGCTGTCTTGATATTACAGCTGCCTCAGGCTCTGCAAAAGCCGAACAGTTGTTGTCTTCTGCCGCCTGTACACCATAACTAAAGCCATCCAAAGACGGTGGTTCCCAGCGACCTTCGCCAAGTCCCAACGGCGTCCACTGACCCAAATAAATTTCAGGAGCCGACTGGCCGCCAACGACAGTCAACGACTTTCCCACTATTCTGACTCGGATATTCATTCTAAACATATACTATATCCCCGTTGACTTGCCCCCAGAACTCCTCCGACAATTCTCTGCCTTTCAATTGCACCCTCCTCTCCACTGTTTCTGCATATATCATCATCAAAACATGGACAAAGTCGTAGTTGAGATTGGTCATCTGGCGAAGTTGTGATTCAAAACCATTAAGCCAAGAATTCAGCTGTTCAGCTGTTTCCACGTTGAAAGCACGCGTTTGGTGAGTGATTCCGTTATCATCCACGTCCGTGAGTATCAAATCTGGCAGTGGTTGAGTGCCATCGGTTAGTGCTGGATTACACCTTGTCCGACACAGAACATCGTCGATTTTGAAATTTTCCAATTCTTACAGAGCAGAAGGCCAGTGGCTATCATCAAGAGCCAGCGGCAGCCTTCAGGGGCTCATAAGTTGCTTCTAAACAAATGTAAAGCCAATGGCATTTGCCGAGCACCGTTATGATTTATCTAATACTGTTCGCCGCCGGCAGCCCTTGGCCATCAGCAGCTCGACAATCAACGGTGGCCATCGCCGACCGGGTACCCTGCGGGTTAGTCTGTAGTTTACCGCGTGCCTGATGTAGGGAGCTCGACCTTATTACATAATCATCGGACTTTGAATTTCCGACGAGGCTCCCCTGCTCCAGCGGGGCGATGGATGGCATAAATTTGGAATCCAAATCACTTAGAATGCGAAAGCAACGGAATTTGCTAGGGCCTGACTTGGACGGTCCATGGATGATCCATCATCCATTGATGGCATCCATTGGACAATGGATATCCATTCCCACGCCAGTTGCATGTCTGAATTGAGCCCATAATACCGAATCTTGGGCTCCAAATGTGATAACTATTGTCCATTACACCACCTGAGACTCTCTACCAAAGTAGATTGCCCAAACCGCTCGCCGTTCGCAAGAAATCAAAAATTGATCGTCCATCCACATCCATCCACGTGCCGTCCATCCAGATCCATCCATGGATCGGCCCGTCCAAGTCAGGCCCTAGAATTTGCGTCCTCAGAATTCTGCTTACAGATGTCGTTGAGGTGTAAAAGTGTTACCGGCCGATTCACATCAAAATTCGGCCTCGCCGTTCTGCCATCATCTGGAAAAAATCGGGTGGCAAAGTGGCTGATTCCCATACATATTTTTATAATCCAAAGAAAAATCCACCAAAAACGCGCTCTGACCCTCAAATCTGTGTCCGAGAAATTTGAGATTACATAATAAGGCTGACCTCCAATCAACTGATCAAGGCACTCAACAGACTACAACATGCGAGGTACGAGCTTTTTCTGTTGTAGCGTCTGTCTACGAGAGACTACCTGCGGGTATATAACTCAACTTTCGGGGTGTCTCCGTGATCCGGGCTCCGGCCATCACAAGCTCAACCAAACATTGCGGTTCTCCAGGTCCAGCCGGGTCCGAAAGTCGTGTCAAAAAATGTTTGTTGGCTGCCACCCGACTACTGAACTTGATTAGATGGAGTGTTTTGTTCTCTGGCCGCTCCTGGAATACTTACCTCACCAGCAGTGTCGGCAAGTGGTCGCGCTGATCAACTGGAACACGGCTTGGACCGTTGGACGACGGGCGCGGGGGAAGCGGGAAGCACCTGGGTCGGAACGAGGTCATTGTAGAGCAGCAAAAACGGCAACTGTGGTCCGTTTCCATAAACACAAGCACCGGCGTAGCAAGACGGTAATGCCTGGCTCGACCCGCTCAGCATGCTGCAAAGGGAGACCCGTGCTCTGGACAGCGGAGCCCGCGTTCGAAGGAGTGTTCAACTGGCGGCACACTGGCATGGACTGTCTCAGCCGCAGTCCAGAGGATTGCGGGGTTCGGGACCGCACACGGCGTGGTTGAACCACGTGCCGGACGCGCCGAGCTAATGCCGAGCCCGCGAAAATACAGCTGCAGAACGGTGTTGTTGTACAAATCCTTAATTAACTTACATCCAGCTGCGAGAAAAATTCTGCAAGTATGAAAATCCAAATTAGGCTGGTCCCGGCAGGGGAGCTCCGGCCGCAGAAATCTGGGTTTATGCATAGAATATATTTTTGGATGGGGGGTTTCTGCTTGCAACTGGGGTTTCTCAATAGAATTATCCCAATTATTGTATTCTTCTGATTTCTTCAGTGGATTATGGCTCCATACTTCTGTGAGAGACCTCTCTCCATTTACGACCTCAAACCTAGTCTCTCTTGACAGACTATCCACTCGTAACCTCGTTCTGAAGTCTGTTGGTTACCGCCAAGGGGCGTTCACTAAATAAATCGGTGAAATCCACCGGTACTATGTTCTACTGTTTGGTTTTTGATGGATGTGATGCGGCGATCAATTCTGGTGTTGGGCCTAGCCCAATTGAGCCGCGTGATGCTTGTCTTTGTTTGGTCCTCAATTGCCTCCGAACCCAAACAGCACACAAACCTTTCTTCAAATGATGTCTCCCCACACACCTCGATTGACAATTCTAGGATACAGTTTACTTTTGGACTCCCATGGCTATGTTTTGGTGCAGTGCGGTTCTGAAATTTGGAGGTATGGCTGAGAACGACGTGAAATGGAGAAACCTTCTATCATTTTGACGAGGAAAACACGGTTTTCGACCAGATTACTCGCACAGGGAGTCAGGAGAAAAACTGAAGGGACAGAATTCATCCAAATGCATGATTCTGTGTTTTGTTGTAAGGATTTCTCCCACAACTCTGTTAGAATGCCGAATCGCGGCAATCACTGTTTTGCACCTACTTACCGTGCTGATGGCAGCCATTTTATACTTTGAAAGCGCTCAAGAGCATTTATGAAAAATGTAAAGAGACAGTTTTCCTCAGAATCTTTTTATCTGGTTTCCTTGTAACAGATTGTCCACAGGTTCAATTTTACATGTGTTGGGTGGTAGAACAGGTCAGTACCGGCCGAAAGAAAATTCAGGGTGACTGGCATTGACGGGGTTTCTTCAAGGGCTTTCATCAGTCATATCTAAAGTATGCATAGAATTTTTTTTACGACGTCAGGACTTCTCAGGTGCTCATACGAGAACACTTTTCCAACCGCCTTGACACGACGGGTCACGGTGTGACATATGTTACACTGCTGACCGCGTCGCATCAAGTCGGGCAGTCGCGTCCCCGACCACCACTGCACAACGTTCCCCGACGCGGAACCAAGAACTCCAACTTATACTTTAGGTGAGTCTGCACTCCTGGGTTCTGTTTTGGCCCGAAATAGCTCAATTTGTACATGCTAGCTTCGACATATTATTGACGTCTGACCTCGGGCAGGAAGGGCATGAGAAGGCCGTGTTTCGCAGTTAGAAGCCCACCTGTGCGTGTTTCTGCCTTATATTTATGCAAAAGCATCTGATGTATCCCAGATAAACCTTACATTTACCTCTAATTCTTGAGCCGACTACTGTTTTCTGGATCTGAAGTTGTTATCACCCTCGGACTGCTCTCTGCTCTCTCTGCTGCTCCTTTGGTTCAAGCTTTCCACCCTCATTTCTTCTACCATGCCGAAAGCCCGTTCTGTGAAAAAACGGCCTCACAACAAACGCAGTCCGGCTCAGATTCTAAACTTTGCCCGTAATCATGCCCACAAACCCTATGTTCCATTGACGACATCTGCCGCCTCCACCTCCGCCAACCGAGCGCTCGCTTCCCAGCCGAATAACGCCCCCGCCGCAGTACATCCTCATGATCGGTCTACGCTCCAATTGCTCCTTACCCACACCACGAATCTATTGAATGATGCTCTCGCGGAGCGTGACACTGCCCTGGCGCAGCTCGAGGAGCAGTCTCACGAAATTAACGATCTAGAAAACGAATTAGAACTCCAGGAGTTGGAAACTACCAAATTGGACAACATACGGGACGACCTGACTCGACAACTCATGCAGAACATGCACCCGGATATACAGGACATGGAGAACGAACTCTCCCAACAGGGTATCGAGATCATCATGCTCCGCAAGGAGCTCTTCCTCGCTCGTACCAAAAACTCGCAGCTTTCCGATTCCCTCCTTCGCGCGGAAGCTCAACTCAAAACAAACTATTCCTTACTTCGAAACGAACGCCGTAAAACTTCGCGCGGAATTGCGGCCAACAAACTTGCGCACACGGTGTCTTTTCTTCGGGAACTAGAGGTCCTGGAGGCCAAGAAACAGTCTGACCTACTGGAAGATGCAAACCAACAGCTGGAAAAAAATATATCGGCTCTTGAAGCGACCAACCAGCAGGATAAAGACGAAATATCTCGGCTGCAGGACAGGTCCCGTGGGCTGATGAAGAAAATCAAAAAGTTACAAATGCGCTGCCTTCGCGCGCCTAAAGTGAAATCGAATGCCGTTGCCAAAGCGAAGGAAAAGGCACTCGTTTTCAAGCTTACGCATGGGCGCACCTACACCCCCACCGCTCGCGCTCTAGCTCGTAAACTGGAGAGGCATGGCTGTTCACAGGAGTTCGTTGGGGTTGTGATCGAGGACGTTTGCAATGCTGCAGGCGTGCGCGTGAACAAGCGCATGTCACGGCGCACCGTGGGACGTAGTATTGGGGAGGGAGCCGTTGCCGCAAAAATCCAAATCGTTGATGAAATGGCACATGCCTCTAGTGTGTTCAATCCCCGATTTCCCTTCGGTTTAAATGCTGATTACTTTCAGGTTTCACTGGGAGTAGCGACGGTACCTCTCATCGCAATCAAGAATACCAGGGCCGGCATATCAACGTGAAAGCTCCGAACTACATTGATGATTCTCCTGCCATCCCGCGAGTTCGTCTCCTACTCGTCGATTCAGATACGGACCATTCCAGCGAGACTCAAGTCCGTGGTTGGCTCGAAACAATTACGGCGTACTCCGATTTATACAACCGCTGCCCTCCACTGCGCCAGGAGGCGATGCATTTTTCCCTGACTAAGTTTTTTGCAAAGCTTAAGGGGATGCATGGCGACCATGCTGCAGACGGAAAGAAGGATGCCAGGATTTTGCAGGAGCTCAAGACCGAATTTGGACTCTTGGATATGGGTACTCGGCAACTTCTCGCCTCGTCTCCGGAACAGCTCGAAGTCGTTATCGAGAAGGCCAAGGAAGGGACCATCGAAGCCGCTGGTGGCCTGGAGGCATGGAATGCTCTGTCGCGCGAGGAGCGCGATGCCAGGAATATGCAGGCGATGAAGGAGCTCAAAACATCCATCGGCCAAGACGTCTACGATGCTATGTCGGACAGCCAAAAGCGGACCTTCGACCAATTTGTTTGGGCAGGCTGTTGTATGCACAAAGACTTAAATGCGACGAAGGGTGGCGCGGAGGGCATGAAGCAGTGGTGGAAGGCGAATCCGCATCTCAAGGGCCCTGTTCTCCTGGCCAACAAGGACAATGCCGCAACCCTCGCAGACGCTCCCGATATAGCAGCAGAAACAAGTCCTGCTCAACGGAGAGCACTCGCAGCGAGCGAGGCTGGCGGAGTCAAGACAACACTACTGGCCGGTGCATTGTTCAACCATGCGAATGACAAGAAAGGTTTGTGGGTACTAATGGCGGGATTTCCAACTGTACTAATCACACGAAAGGTTTACAAGATACCCACGTCATCTACTTCGAGTCAATTAAGACCGGGCGCTCCACCAGATTCCCCGGGACCAGTACCACGCGATACGGGTCAAACCTCGATGCCGCGGCCGAGCTCATCACCTACCTCGAACATTATATAAAGCTGCTGGAAGAAGTACGCGACAAGAAGGAGAAAATGACATTCAACCACTTAGAAGAAAATATCTACAAGGCTCTTCACGATGCACCCACACTGACGGAACTGTGCGCAATGATCTTATACGCGATCTCCGTCTCATATCCATACGCCTGTCGCGTCCGTGGCCCAGGGACCGAGAATGTCAACATCCTCGACCTCGGCCCATTCCACCAAGAAGTCAAGGCACATGTCACTACTATCATTAACAACCCCGACCTTCTCCTCGCTCCCGATGCTTCCTTCGAAACAGCAACACTAGATGGAGGGCCTTGGCATCGCACAGATGCTCTAGAAGCGGTTCGGAAACTTGCACCAACCCTCCCCCACCTCCGAGATGTGACGATTGCATTCTTCAAAGGCAGCCTGCCTGTTTGGGAGCGCTTTACTTCGGAATTCGATGAGGACGGTATTATTTCTGGGATGTCCGAGGAGGAAAAGGAAGGGGGATTCATGCCAACCACCAACGACGCAAATGAAGGCATCCTGGGCCAGATGCGGTCCGATAAACACGACAAGCCGAATTCAACCACACATGCCTTCAACGCGCGGGCGATGTTTCGACGCAATAACACCCAGGCATACATGGATGCCAACTTCGACGTGATCACCACATCTTTATCATGAACGAGCATCGCCGATTCGATGCCAGCGGAGTTGTGAAGAAGAAAAAAGCAGCTGTGCGTGCCCACATCGAAGCGACGGTTGCGACTCGGCGAGCTAAGCGGAAAACTCTGGACGACAAGCGGAAAAAAGCCGCCAATCACGCCGCTAGCATCGTCATCGTTACCGAACAAGAGACGCTCGAGGATTTTACCAAAGCTCAACTTGAAGATCAACTCGCAGCTCACCGTCTCCTCGACACAGCCGTCCCGAAGCTGATTCCCGTGAAGTCGAAACTGAAAAATAACTCTCAGAGATTAGAGCACCTGCTCCTCGCAGTAAAGCGATATGTGGAGGCGAACGAAGGCGGCCCTGGGGACATGTCTGGTGTCGAATAGTTGACTGCTTGACCCTGTTCAAATCCAATTGATTTTGTGGCGTAATCAGAAAGAGCGGGGGAATGAAGGTGGTGGACATCATATATTGCTTATATTATTCGGTCTGGCGCCCTGGCAGTTTTAAATAGGCTGTATACCGCCAGAGCAGTGAAGCGAATCCCCTTCCACGGCACAAACAAAGAACCCCAGACTAGCAAAGCGCAAGAGGCCAGAAAACTCCCAGAATTCAGGAATGTGTTCATTGATATATAAGCAACGTAATGGCCAAAAATTGAGGCAAATGATGGAGAATTGCGATGGCAGCACTGAGAGGAAGTTGCGTGTCGCCGAAGAAAAGCACTGATTGAGAACAAACAAGGACAAACCGTCACGCGGCTCAATTAGGCTAGGCCCAACACCATCAATTCAGCCGACCGCGACGCGATGGGAATTTAGGAGGCTGAAACTGCACAATGAAGAAAGGAGAATGTAAAACAAAGTAACTTCTCAGTGTAACCAGTCTGAGCCGCATCTTGGCCGCATTCGAGCCGAAAATTTTGGCTGTCGGTGGTTGGAGGGCTTCAGCCTTCTTCCTGGGCCATTTTGAACAGAGATTGGCCCCATCCATCCGCACACGGATCGAACATCCGCCCCGACTGACCAACTGTCCACAGCTCTGATCGGACATCGCAAAAAAATTGGGCCCCTCTGTACGCATTGTGATGAGACATTGAGGCCTCTTTTTGGCCGTTTCCGTCCGCCAAATGATCGGACCTATTGTAGGATAAGCCTGTATCCTGCTTTATTGCTGCTCCGGGCTTGCACGGGAAAACGGCCTGAGGTCTTAAGGTCTTAAGGGATGGAAAAGAAATTATGGCCCAAGTTCTAAGGCTTAGTTAGCTTAAGGCCTTACCCCTTTGGGTGAATACTAATTAGATCGGGGCGAATAGGACGAAATCGGGCGCTTACGGGCGTGCAGGTATCGTCCAGCATGCGGGCGTTAGGAGGACGGCAAAATCGGACACGCGTGCCACATGCATTTGCAAATTTGCTGACATCAGTAAATGATGGGCGCTTAACTCAACCTTTGCTCCTGCGTCCACGTCGTCAATTAGGGAACACCAGCCGGGGGCCGTACTCGATCTAGCCAAAATGCCTGCTCAAAACCAGATGCAAAATAAACGGCCACAGCACAGGCCGGAACGGAAAAACTCAGATATCGCCCAGGCCCCATGAATCGGCCAGGATCCTTTGCAGATGTCCCACGAACACTAAATATCCTAAAAGCTGCGGTCCCAAATCACTCTATAAGCTCCTCTGGCCACCGGAGCACTTGAGGAGCGACCTGTGCAAGTCTGGGACGACAAAACTCGAGGGCTCTTTCGATCGCGCTTCTACGACCTCGGACCCTCTCCTTGTCAATATCAGCTGCGTTCTTTACAACTCATCTCGGACGCAGCCACGCCTCCAGGTATATCGTGCTGGGAAGCGAGGTGCGCGTTTGTATACTATCTATGAGGATCCGCGCATCCACTTTTTGAGCCCGCATTATGATTCTCCACGCGAGTCACCGATATTTTCGTACGACGGGACTTTTTACATCACTTTGGATTGACATGGAGGTGAGTCATTGATAGAGATTGCGATGACTAAACTAACTAAAGCGCTGACAGAGCACGCATACTCCGAAATCACGGAAATCGCATGCATATATAATAAACAGGCCCGCGCGGAAACTCATCACGGAGAGAGTCAAATATCATGGCCCAAATTGACATCTTTATCACTGGTGCGACTGGTGAGGATACACGATATTTATCTTGTTCAGCAGTTGAACGGCGTACGATGGACAGGTTACATTGGTGGAACTGTGCTCAGTCTCCTCCTTGATCATAAGGACACCGACCACTTTAATATCACTGCCCTCATGCGTTCAGCAGAGAATGCGGAGAAACTCAAGAATGCGACCGGAATCGAAGTCGTTGTGGGATCCCATTCGGATCTCGACGTCGTCGAGACTCTTGCATCCAAAGCCAGCGTGATTTTTTCGATGGTATGGAGGTCCTCATTCTCAAGCTCGAACAAAATAACTCTGATTGACAGGCCGATTGTGATGACCTTGAACTCGCCAAGGCGAAATTGAGAGGAGCAAAAAAGCGATACGAAGCCACAGGAACCCCAACTGAATTTATACATATTGTACGTGTTCATTCCCCACTGGACAGCCATATTCTAACATTCCTAGTCTGGAACAGGTGACTATCTACTGACGAACGGGGAACAATGTTAACAACTGACTCAGGATGTCTTGTCGACGAATCATTCGGAATGTACGGCCCCAAGGAGATAATAGATGACATCGACAGCGAGAGGATCGCTGCCTTGCCGATCACCCAACCTCATAGACACGTCGATCTGGAACTAGTCGAAGCCGACTTGCAGGGTATGGCACGGCGCATTTTATCTTTCGGTAGCTCAAGAAGGCTCAACAGGGTACGTCAGGACCTATATCGTAGTTCCCGGAGCGGTCTATGGGATAGCAACGGGTAAAGTCGCCAACTCAGGAGCGCAGAACACCCGAAACAAACTATTTGGCCTCTTCTGTCACATGAGCTTCGCTCGTAAAGCAGCGTTCATGATTGGCGAGGGTAAGAACGAGTGGCCGCACATCGAGATAGGGGAAGGTGCGTACCTGTTATTGCCCTTGATCAGCATTGACTCTGAATAGTATCGTCTCTGATTGCCCTACTCTATGACTCGATCATGTCGAGCACTACAACCACCGCCCATGGCAAAGACGGCTACTATTTTGCGGAAAATGGAGGCTATTTCCTGTTTGAATTTTCCGAGGTCTTGCAGGAGGTATTGGTCGAGGCCGGCCTCCCGAACGTTGGCCCGACGCCGTTTTCTCCAGAGGAAGGAATAAAAATGGGTCCGGTACGTTGCAGTTCCGAATCGCAAATTTTACCGCCGACTGAAAAATTGCCGTGAAGGTCTTTCTGCGCATGATAGGTGGTAACGCGCGCTGCAAGTCTTCGCGGAGCCGATCTCTTGGATGGAGTCCGGTTAGAACTGATTTCTTGGTGAGCTACCGCGAGGATTTGAGAATAGTGGCATCTTCTATGCCATGAGAGTCATGATGATATTACATTCATATCGCTGATTTGAAGGCGCACACCCATGTATCATTGGGCACTTTTACCACACCACGCTTTGCACACGCGATGGCCGGGATTTTGCTGGTAAACACTTCATAAGTAGGCCAAGAAGTAAACTCGGCCATCTCCCACGCTCTAGTGGGAGTTGAGCTGCATGGCATTTGAGAATAAAGATCCGAGCACCGGCGAGGGCTCAACAAATGGTCCGCCCAGTTCTATGACTAGTCCTAGTTCTCGATTATGCGAGGCACGAGTGTTCTGATTCGTAGAACACTCAGTGTGTAGTTCTTTTAATTGGTTCGTCCACTCAACCCTGCATAGTGGGCCGGCGACTAAGATCGTTTTATGCCAGTCGGGTTCGCAGTGGTTGGCCACTACTCTACGCATATTAGTTGGATCAAGTTCGATTTAAATTGATTCGGAAGTCCAACCAAAATCCGAGATGGTTTAGAGATGTTTCCGGGGTCAACCAAATAGGTGTGTTCGTTTTCACGAGTTCCTTCTCTCAATGTGGACGGGTAGTTGCAGTTTATCAACGCCGATTTGTTGCGAAAGGTCTCTACGGTGTAGTGTATCTGCTTGTAGCGTATCGTTCCACTGAAAGTCGTAGTACGTAGTTTCCTAATCCATATATTAGCCACCCTGACAGCCGAATGAACTTCCATTCCATACACTGCGCATCGGATACCGGCAGGGGTCTCGGGTAGTGCCGTCGCTCGCGGTGCCAGTGATGACGTCTGGCGCGACGCCATTTTCCACCCAATCCACCATCGCAAGGATGATGTTGTGTGACGACACGTTCAGGGACTGTGTACCCGGAATTCGGCCAAACCTAGATGCCCAGGTCCGCCTAAACAGTGGTGCATTCCCGGCAAGAGGAACAGGCGGTAGAACGAATCCAGGGAAGAGCGTCCGCGAGATTAGGTTATATAGCCGTTTTGGGACTCCGGAAGCGATCACCTTGAACGCGGATTAGCAGGGCAGAGGTTTCAAGAAGGGTGGGGCGTACAGGGTCGGCGCGGCCGTGATACGCAAGGAGCTTCCCTCCGCGATCCCGGAAGGCGGAAAAGTCGCCGTCGAATGTTGAAATTCCTCCTCCGTTGACGTTGTCAAGAAGAACGCCATGCTCTAAACCATAGCTGCTGACGTCGTAGTCAGTGACATTCAGAACGACATATTTAAGCCATTCCTGAGGGAAACATTAATAATGTGAGAGACGAGAAATGAAAGACCTCCGTGTATGTAGAGAAATTTTCACTGAATGCAAAATCCAACAACGGGCTACTCTCCCCGCCTGGATCATACCTGGGGTACATATGCTCCCCGTCGATCCCGTAAAACGGAGAGTAGATCTTTTTGAGCGCCTCAACCTGGGGCCGGGTTAAACATGCCTTACTCAACATATCTCCCCCACAAAGAAGTGTTTCCGGGCGAAAGTCGCACGCATCTGGCTCGGTGATTATTCCATCCAAAACACCGTCAATCCCGTCGCATTGACGCAGGACTTCCTGCGCAATGAATTTCCACGAATCGAGAGGAATGTATGTTGGAGAAGAGGCCACGTTGGGTGCACCGAGATAGCGAGACACCATACCCGTCCGATGTACGAGACGATTAAAATCTATGGCAGGTGCACCTGCGATAACCCCGTTAAAGTCCTCGGGGTACTCAAGGGCGGATTTGGTACCCTGGCGCCCTCCCGTAGAACAGCCGCTGAAGTATGATTTGTCCTGCGGACGCCCGTAATACGCCTGCACAATTTCCTTTCCGATCACTGCCTCGATGTGAACGGAGCGGAATGAAAAGTCGTTGAATACCTCCGGATTGTTGAGGAATGGTAGGGCAGTGTCGCCGTCATGGCCGCTGTTGGACGCGACGACAGCGAAATGGAGGGAAGAGCCGTAGTCCAGCTCGTCGTACGGTATGCCTAGGGTCAGAATCTCCAAAACATAACAAGCCAGTGACGCACATCCGGAGAGTCCGCGGTTTCCCAACCCATAAATCGGCCATACCATTCGTCTGGGAGCCGTGCCTCGCCGTGTATCCCCGACGTCTCGCTAGTATTTGTGTAAAACTGGACCCGGAAAAACGATGCGGTCGTCACTATGAATGGACACATTGAGTGACCCTTGATCTTTGAGGCCACCGGAGGGTAGGAAACATGGAAGATGATTGTATTCACAAGATGGAGGTTGGACTGCAACGCAAGACAATTTGAGCGCGATGCCTCGTTGGCGTTCCAGCTTGAGTTTAGGAAGCCGACGCCGAGAATCGGTCTGGAGAGTATCCCGACGGCGAATTCCATTTTCGAGTGAGGACAGTGGAGGAAGTCAGAGAGCGAGCCCGGCGCCTGCCACCACGCCGGTGACGACAACACTTACCAAATCATGATGATCCAATACATCGC
The DNA here is from genome assembly GCA_029378255.1 of Mycena rosella. Lineage (NCBI taxonomy): Eukaryota > Fungi > Basidiomycota > Agaricomycetes > Agaricales > Mycenaceae > Mycena > Mycena rosella. The sequence continues at coordinate 26,116 of JARKIE010000248.1, forward strand.
CGATTGGAAGCTAAAAATACTCAAGGCGAACTTTGTTCTGTGTTCTGAAAATGCTAGCCTCCAGGCTCTCGCGTGCAGTTAACAACTCCTGCTACGCAGACGAGGAAAAGCCGGATCACGTCCCGGACCCTGGGAGCTAAGCGTAGCACTGTGCCAGGCGTATGTATGTGTGAGAGAATCGTGCCAGTGGGATGGAACAAGGAAATCAGTCGCTAGCTCCGCAAAGGGCTCTAACCAAGCTCAAACGAAAAAATGGGTCGGTTGACCAGCTTGCGATTTTTTTGAGCGATTTAGTCCGTGGATTTTAAGTCCGATTGGCGGGTCAGTCCGCCGCGGGCCGCCGCCGCCGCCGCCGCCATTCCAGCATTTATTATTTAAGGGAACCGAGTAATCGCTGCGAGGAATTGTCCAGTTGTCGGGAGTTTCTTGAATCGTGGCGAGTTTGAAAGTTCCAGGACGCAGGCGGCGGCAGGAGCGATAAACTCAGTGTTGCCGCCATTCGCCGGTTCGGCGTGGCGCCGAACAATACGGTCACGTGGAAAGTAAACAGGATTTTCAGTCCGCCGAAATTACACGCGTCTACCTCTCCCACTCCGTTCCGTAGGTACCTGTAAATAATTCAAAATGGCTCGGCACAACTGTCGCGCCGGTCGTGCCAACGACCTGCGATAAAGAGCTCACCCTTATGCACATACGTATAACAGACTATCAATATTTTGGGTCTGAATGAATTAGCTCCCAAGGCGACGCCAGGCCGCCGGCGTTGAACCAGCAGTACTGGTGGCTGGCCCTAATAACCAGTGATGGCCAAGAAATTAGACCACCGCTTCCGGTTGCAAATAGGATAACATTCATTTCCAGTTACAACATTTACAGCTCCACAAGGTCAAAGAGATATGGGCTTGTAAACAGGTCGTAAAGAAAGACGCATATGTAAGTCGTGATGTCGTAAGGGGCCGAACGGGCCAAGAAATGAAGAAGGAAGGGAGAGATCGTAAAATTGAACCACGTGGGATGGAGGATGATGCTTGAGACGTCGGGGCTCAAGAAGATGGGCCGGCACCGTAATTGGTGTTGTAGGCCGGATGGCCCTGATAGCCTTGATAACCCTGAGAAGGATAACTCTGGTACCTGGACGAAGATCAGCTCATGACGGGAGATAAAATATAAAAACAGACGGCTGTTGTCCTTGGCCTGGGGGCGGGGCGACTCCTGTCAAACTCGCAACAGGATATTGAAGGCGGCTAATCGACCACGACCTCGTAAATACCGGTGGTGAGAGATAGGGATGAAAGAACACACCCGGCAGGAATAGCCACTTGATCTCTTCAGGGCTTGGCTTGACGGTCAAAAACGCGCAGTCCCGCCCACTCCTGAGGAACCTCGAAAAAAGAGCACAAGTCCGCTCATCACCGCCGCAGCTGATGGGATCATGAACAGAGGAATTCCACAGAATCTACCAGTGTCATCCAGTGCCTTGTTCTCCAGAGGATATTCATAGGGCAACCAGAGGCATCCAGATCAGATCTGTGGATTTCCTCTGATTTGGATTCTTCTGGATGACGGTTGGCAGTGTATCATGCGGCGGTGCCACGGAGTTCCCGCCTATATAGTGAGGGCATGTCTGGGCATGCGCCCTTGCGGTACCCATCATGCTCTTTTCCACCGCCGTCGTCCTTGCGAGTCTGCTCTCCTGTGCTGTTGCCGGTCCCCATGCTCGGCTCAAATCCCCAAAAAATTGGGCCAAGAAGACCGCGTTGATGGAAGTTTTGGTTGCGGCGTCTCCTCCCTCGAATTCCACCATCTTCAGCCCTGTTGCTGTCGCACCCAAAGCCAATATTTTCATCAGTCTTACTGACGACGAAGCTGTGGGTTTTGCCTTCATTATTTTCTATTCAATAACCGACGTACGGCATTCCTCCAGGCTTCGGTCATCAGCTTTCTCCATAACCAAACGAAGCTGAATTTAACTGCGGCCGCAGATGCTGGCGCCTGTAGGTTCTCACTTCCTTAAACCTCGGTGCATTGAGGCCAGTAATCTGCAGGGGACAACGCGATCGAGGTCGTGGATCTCGTTCAACCTAATAAAACTGGTAAGCATCATGGGTGCCGACATCCCGTAGCGCCTAATATCGTGCTCAGATGCCCTTGAATATCTCGACAACGGAGGCGCCGTGCCGGACCGATTTGCCGTCGCACGGATCGCTTTCGGAGCAACTGACGAGGTGATTGGACCAGTCAATCTTTCTCCGACCCATGAGGCTGACTGCGTCCTGGAGCCCTATCTCCAAGACTTCATCGTTGGACCGCTGCCCATCTCCAACAGCTCGACTTATGCCAGCCTCGACTGGGCCACCACCAGCGGCAGCGCTAAAATTCGCAATCATAACGCGGGTCCGTTTATTTTAGTCATATTGATATCCGAGGCTCAAGGAACTATCGCCCATAGACGAAGACCTGCTGGCCCAGTGGAACCTCGACGTCACCGCCGTCCGTTCTTTCCGCCAGAGCTCCAAATGGTGACGCTGACGCTGTTTAGACCGTCGCTGACATTGTTCTTGATCTCCTCAACGGGGTTGGTATACTATCTGCATCATTTGCGCTGAAATTCCGTTAACTAATTAATTATTTCATAGACTGCAACCGGATCCGACGACGATGATTTTGACATCTACGGTGTGTTTTCACGACATCCGAACATTGTCTGGTGCTTAATGGCATCGGAATAGGTATTGACCCTCTCATGTATGAAGAAATCGATGGGGAGCAGCGCGTCATTCTCTGGAACACATATTGGCGCCATCCCTCAGATCAAGACGCGGTCTTTGACGGCAGGTTCTTCCCTTTGCTCCCCATTTTCCACTCATTTATTTCCTGTCTCGCCAGGGGAGACACTCTTGCCTCAGGGCCTTTTCTTCAAGAGCGATATTACAGGGCGTGATTCGTCCAAATGGCAGCTTCAGGGGTGGCTGTACGGAGAGTAAGTTTCGCCATTCATGGGCTCGGAAGACTCACCCGTGCTTGATAGTATATTTTATTCCACCACGGAAGAGTTCAGACAAGCATGGAGCTCGCCCGACTTCGTAAAATACGACCTGAATTTGCCCGGCAGCTGGATAGGCTCGGATCAAGTAGGTATTCGAGTTTGAGCCTTCCTTCCCCGTCTCATTTTATTTCCCCCAGACCGGGGAGTTCTTCCCTGGAGATAACATAGCTCCTCCAATTGCTGTTCAACCTAACGGTGCGTATGGTCGCATGATGCGTGTGAATTGATCTGACATGCGTGTAAATTGATCTGACATTTGACAGGTCAACGTTTCTCTGTCGACGAAGAACAAAAGCATGTTCTTTCCGCGTACTCTGCTCTTCCTCTTGAATGACCGACTAAAACCCCAGATATGTGGAATGGATGGATTTCTCGTTCTACAGTGCGGCAAGAATACATTGCAGTGGTGCTGACTTAACACCTTTCGCTAGTCACTTTTACCCGCGATACCGGCCGTTCGTCAATACTTGTGGCGCGCGTAATTTATACATGCTAATATTTCCCCCGCAGTGCGGCTCTTCGACGTAAAGTACAAGGGCGACCGCATTATCTATGAGTTGGGAATGCAAGAGGCAATTGCTCATTAGTAAGAGATCCTCTTTTCGTTCCTGAACCTCACCATCTCAATTTCCTCCTCCTTCTCCCAGTGCCGGGAGCGACCCCGTTCAAAGTGGCACTGCCTATATGGACGTCTTCAACGGTTTTGTCAAAACTTTTGCTTTTCTGGATGAAGAAACCCGCTCAAATGTTTTTTAGGGCCCCTACGCATTCGAACTCGTCCCCGGATTCGACTGTCCAACTTACTCTCATTGTGAGTCGTCTGCGGACCATATCTTCCAACCTCAACCTGTTTTCTAGTCCTCAACGCGACGTTCCATGCCGCGGAGGTCTCAACTACTCACCGGAACAACATTTGCTTATTTGAGAGTGATCCGGGGTATCTCATGCAGAGACACTCGTCCGTGACTCTTCAATCTCATTGCTCGCCATTGAATCGAGGATCTATAGCTCCTCAAACTACCTCGCGCTCACCAAGAATATTGTTTTCACTTTGCGCTCAGTGTCAACCGTGGGAAACTATGACTACAATGTTCGTCCTTTTGTCATTTCCCCTGACTCACGCTAACATGTAGCTCCATCCAGTTCGATTACGTCGTATGTCTCCCTCGCAATCAGCTTCCGGGGCCGTATGTCTCTTGACAATTTGAACAGTTCACTCTGGACGGATCTATCGAGACCATTGTTCGCGCCTCGGGATATATCCAATCTGCATTCTGTGAGTCCCGATTTTCGGCATCTATATTCAAGCTGATTTGCGGACGCCAAGACGCCAAAAACAACGATTACGGTCAGTAGAAATACTACCGAAATTTGTACTCATGGACCTGACATTTTTCTCGACTGCGCTAGGTTACCAGATACACGATGCGCTGAGCGGCAGTATGCACGACCACGCGCTCAACTGGAAGGTCGTCTCAGCTCATCATTTGCCAAGCGTAATCTCATCTGTCGCAATCCTCTCAGGTCGACATGGATATTCTCGGCACTGAAAACACTTTCGTCAAGCATAAAATTGTTCCTGTTCAGGTCAAATACCCCTGGTCAAACAACACGCGTTCTACCATGCAACTTCAGCGCGAACGTGTGGAAAATGAGGATGACGCAAAACTGGTTGGCTGTGTCCCCCTTTACCAATTAGCATGGGCTAACTCAGACAGTACTGGCCACAGAATGGCGCCGACATGTTCCTGGTTGAGAATAGCGATCAGTACGTGAACCTTCCTTAATGTCATACAGTGGCACCAATGTTGGGCTGTCAGGCCGAATAAATATGGAGAGCCCCGTGGGTATAAGATTGCACCGTCGCGAGGAGGGGCCGGGATGCACCTCACGATCCAGAACAGGTGAGCCTTGAAAATTGCTTCAGTACTGTTCGCTTAATAAATTGAATAGCTCGGTCCTTCTGAAATCACAGGGCTTCGCCACGCATGGTCTGTACATTACAAAACAGAAGGACACCGAGGTCCGCGCCTCTCACGCCAATAATAATTATGATCCCGGTGAGTTGCCTGTTAGTGCCATCTCGGCGATTTTGGCTCACACAATGCGCTCAGGACATCCCCTCATCGACTTTGACGCGTTCTTCAACAGTATGCTTCCGACGTTCTTATTTGCATACCCCTTGATCCTAGTCACTAGGCGAATCTTTGAACCAGACCGATATTGTCCTGTCAGTCTCCATTTAAATTATAACATTCCGCAGCCGTTGACCTGATCCCTACAGCTGGTTAAATGTTTGTGGTGCTCCTGCGTTAACTGGCTAAGGAATCTAATGATCTTTGCAGCTAGGGATGCACCACGTCCCGCACACGGGAGATATACCAAACACTGTCTTCACGACAGCCCAATCAGCTTTCATCATTTCACCGCGTGCGATAAAAGTCATCACGGGCACCCCGGTTTCTAATTTTTTGTTAGATAACTACCTTCTCAACGATGCCTCTCGAGCGACGCGTCAAATGGTCCGGATCGATTATAACTCTTCGGGTGTGCAGCTCGTGAAGGAGTTTGGAGGCAAGATGCCTTCTGGGATGGTCAATCTAGTGCGTTTATTTATTTCATGGTCTCTGAGCTCCTGTTTTCAATTAATTTCTCGTGTGTCCGATTTAGACCGCAATCCAGCCTAACTTCAATAATTATGAAGGGGACATTGCCACCCGTACATTCCCCTACGATCGTGAGTTCTTTAGCATTTAGGTCTTCTCACTGAGATATATATTACTATCTATGAAACAGCATTGCATCCATATAACGATAGTAAGTGCTCTTCGTTGTGCTTCGACTCGAATGCTGATCATGCCTATTAGCCGAGACCGTTGCAGACAACGAGCGAGCGGGGAGGGCAGGATAGCGGTTAAGACGCCCAATGCCAGTCGAGTTACATAAATATTCCCGGGGTGACCTAATTTAACGAGGTTGGCGGCAGAGAAAGGCGACTGCTGATGCGAATGGGCGTGATGTGAGAATAAGAGGATTTCTAGACCAAAAAATCCGGTAGTACGAAGAAAGTGGAAGCGGAAGTATCGGATGCAAACGAGACCCATTTGTATTCATTTGAATTGGAGACCAGAGGGGTGCGAGGTACATACGAGCATCTTTGGTTGTAGCGCCTGTCTACGAGACTAAGAGGGGTGTGGCCGCAGATCATCAAGCCGTTTCGTTCTTGGTTTGTCGAGATCTAGACGTCTGTTGTAAAAAAAACCTTGAAGCAACAATAAGCCAGCCACAAACGAACATGGTTCGGCGAAGTGAATCCGCGTCGTCGGAGTCGGGAACAAGCTGGTGACTTGATGACAGTTGAACGTTGATTGACAGGACCCATCGATCAACAATCACTGTGGTCTCTGTCTTGGTCTCTCCCTTCGCCACGGGCAACAAACCCCGGGGCGCGTCCGTTCGCGCTCCAGACGCATCAATTCACGTCTTTTATCTGCATCCAACTGTGGGTCTGAAAGCTTGTTCGGCATCGGTCGAGGTCGACGACGACTTTTGAATTCGCTGTGCAAGAGTCACGGTCTCGACTGGCTTGATGCCTGAGAAACTTATGCAGCTTAAGAGCTTGGGCTCACGTTCGAGTGGATGATCCAGTGGCGTTGTGATCTTACTGGACCGCAGTAGGCCATTAAGAGCACAGTAGGATCGCAGTTACTGGCATACGCGCGAATTCGGGCTTTGCATTGCAATTTCCTGTACTTCTGCATCTGCTTTAGTTGAGGATTGGCTGCGGGTAGTAAATTTCAGGTGTGCGTTCACTCATCGTACTAGCGTTTTGATGTTTCCGCAGCCTCAATATTATCGGCACGATTTCCTCACTTTTTTGCTTCCGATGGTGTACTTTTCGCAGGACGCATAACTTACTCATGCCCTCTCGAATTGAATATCCGACACACCCTCTCCTCCCGCCACTCGTACCCAATATTGCAAGCATTTTAGATGGGTCCGAAACTACCAATAGTATGTTGAACAACCCACCGGTTCCACGACGGACGGTGTCCTCATTTCAAAGCTGAAAATTCTAGGGGAGCAGCACAAATTAATCGAAGCTCAAAGCACTACTACTCCGCGTCTTTCTCCGTTTCCCACTCTTCGACCCCATATTTTAATTATTAATTATTATTTATCGACTCGGACGCGGAGGGATTGGCGCCACGGATCACACGGTTGCTATACCGATCAGCGTGCGTGTGACATTCTCGAAATCTCACTCTTTCGCTTTCGTTTCTCTGATAACTTTTATGTCCTTGCACGGGCACAGCTCGTCTGCGGTGCAGATACCCGCGAGCCCCTCACGTTCACTGGAGCCGTCACCGACGCGCAAGCGGAACAGCTGGGACAGGATTCGACCCGTTCTATTCCTCGCAGGACCCCTGGACCCAAAATACCCCGCGCTATGGCACACCCCCTGCGGACGACGCATTCTCGTCGCTCGCGGCCCCTCGACCGCATCTTCCTCGCTATATGGGGGCGATAATGATGCGAGCGGCTAACGGAGCGGGAAGAGGACCCCGCGGTAACGAGACGAAGGACGCTGCGGTACAGCACCTCGCCCTCGCCGCTGAAAAAAACGAGCACCGCAATCAAGCATGTCTCGCAGAATCTGCGCCGGCATCGTACGCGTGTCAACATGGCTTCGGTGGGCCTCGAGCGCCTCCCGGACGACAAGAAGGACGACGACGACCACCTCCCGGATCTCGCCCAGACTCTGCCCATTCGCGGACGCACGCTGGGTTTTTTGGGCCCGACGAACCCCCTGCGTCTCATTTGCTTCAACTTTCTCGTGTATCCCTGGACGGAGCCTGTTATATTGCTGCTCATCATCTTCAACGCCGTCGTGCTCACCATCCAGGCCTCGCGGCCCCTCACGCTCGCCGACCCACCCCTGCGCGTCACGGGCTACTTCCACGCCTGGGAGGACTATGCGCTCTTTTCCCTCTTCATCGTCTTTTCCCTCGAGGCCGCCGCCCGCATCTGCGTATCGGGCCTGCTTTTCGACCCCGAGGCGTTTACGTCCCTTGCGCTGCCCACGGACGAAAAGCCCGCTGCGCCCCCGCCGCCCGAGACCATCACGCTCCCTTTTCGGCTCAGCATCACCAGCGCCGCCGCCCAGACGCGCCGCAACGCGCCGTACCTGCGCCACAGCTGGTCCCGCATCGACGCCATCGCCATCCTCGCCTTCTGGGCGTCCTTCGTCCTCGCCACCTTCGGCATCGAGCGCGGTGCGGACCACGTCCGCATCTTCCGCGCCCTCAGTGCCCTGCGGACCGCGCGCCTCCTCACCATCACCTCCGGCACGACCGCGATCCTGCACTCGCTCAAGACCGCGCGCCCGCTCCTCGCGAGCGTCGCGTACTTCGTACTCTTCGCCATGGGCCTCTTCAGCATCATCGGCGTGCAGGCGTTCAAGGGCTCGCTGCGCCGCAACTGCGTGCTCGACGCGACGCTCGGCGAGCCTGACACTCCGCTCGGCAACCAGTTCTGCGGCGGGTGGATCGACAAGGCGAGCGGGAACGTGACGGGGTACGTGCTGCAGAGCGGGGAGGTCTTCCCGGACAGCAAGGGTACATCTGCCCCATCGGCCAGACGTGCCGCGAGGCGTCGGCGAACCCGCTCCAGGGCGTCGAGAGCTTCGACACGATATACTTCTCGGCGCTGCAGGTCATCATTGTCGCGTCTGCGAATGGGGTGCGCTTTCTCCTCCCGCTCTTCTTTCGTTTGGCTAACAGGACGCGCAGTGGTCGCCGCTCATGTACAGCATGATCGACTCGGAGTACTTCGTTGTGTGCACCTTCTTCATCCTCTGCGTCGTCGTGCTCAACTTTTGGCTCATCAACCTCTTCGTCGCCGTCATCACCAACACCTTTTCAGCGATTCGCTCCGAGACCAAGAAGAGCGCGTTTGGCGCTACGCAGTGCGTCCCTGCTTCTCTTCCGCTACGTGCTTATACTAATGACCCTTTCGTCGACAGCCTCGACCCCCCCGCCGACCCCGACGCTGACGACGGCTGGTCCCTCGCCGCCCGCCCGCCCGGCGCACGGCGCGCCAACCCCGCTGCCCTCGCGGTGGCGTACACCCGCTGGCTCTTCGTCGCCCTCGCGCTCGCCTCGCTCGCCCTTCAAGCCACCCGCACGCCTACCATCAGCCCCGCGCACGAGACGCTCCTCTTCCGTTCCGAGCTCGCGATCACAATCGCCTTCGACGTCGAGATCCTCCTGCGCATCGCCGCCGCGCTGCCCGACTGGCGAGCGTTCCTCGGGCTGCGCTCCTCTTCCGCGCTCAGCGCGAACATGGGCTTCGGCGACGGCGCGGATAACGGGAAGGGGAAGGGGAGGCGGAACACGGGCGTGCGGGGCGCGGGCCAGAACTGGCTGGATTTGGCGCTCGCGGTGGGGACGAGCGTGATACAAGTCCCCGCGATACAGCGCTCGGCGGTGTACCCCTGGTTCACGATCCTGCAGCTCATGCGGTTCTACCGTGTTATCCTCGTCGTGCCGCGGATGAAGCCGTTGCTGGTGCGTTTTCCCCCTTATTTTCCGTTATGTTCTTGAGTTGTTCATTTGTAGCTGGCGGTGTTCGGCAACATGTACGGGCTGGCGAACATGACGCTCTTCTTGATCATCGTCAACTTCATCGCGGCGCTCATCTCGGTCCAATTCTTGCGCGGGGACTTGGATGTGGGGGAGACGATGAATTTTGGGACGATGTTTAACGCGTTTTTGGCAATGTACCAGGTGCGCGGTACTTTGCGTTTCATTATATATATTACTAACTCGTCCCTCGCTACAGGTGTTCTCGTCGGAGAACTGGACAAACGTACTGTACTCGACCGCTGGCGCGGAGACGGCGTTTGGGCAGAGCGCGATTACTGTGCTGTTCGTCGCCGGCTGGATGCTTTTCGCGAACTGTACGTCCCCTTGCTCCTTATTCGGTACATCTGCTGACGAGGAAACACAGTCATCGTCCTCCAAATGTTCATCGCGGTGATCAACGAGAACTTCGACGTCGCGGAGGAGGCGAAGAAGGGCAAGCAGGCGACGAACTACTGGGAGCAGCAGCGCCCGCAGGCGGGGCACATCACCTGGCTGCGGCGGCTGAACCCGTACCGCTGGATCCGCGCAAGCCCCGTCGAGGTCAAGGTCGAGGCGCTGCCCGCGAACCTCGTGCTGCCGATGCAGAAGAGTCTGGTGCAGGACTACAGCGTCCCGCGGCACGACGCGCAGGGGCGGGAGGACGCTGAGGACACGGGGACGCCGGGGCCGCGGCGCGGGGGTCGTGTGGGGCACTACTCGAGCAAGAGCTTGACGGCGCTGCAGAAGCTGTTTGCGGGCGAGGTGAAGAACGACATCCCGCTCGCGACGCTGCGGCACGGGCGGAACGAGACGCTCGGGGGCGGCACGCACGACGAGGAGACGGAGCGGCATCTCGACCTGCTCGCGGCGGTGCGGAACGAGGCGACGACGACGAGCGAGGAGTTGAACGACGCGGCGTACGAGCGGCGTGCGCAGAAGGCTGACTTTATCCGCGACCACCCGTCGTACGACAAGACGTTCTGGGTCTTCTCGCAGAAGAACGTCCTGCGGCGGTGGTGCCAGAAGCTCGTGCAGCCTGCGGCGGGGACGCGTATCTTCGGCGATGCACAGTCGCCCGTGTTCTACCCTCTGTTCCAAGTCACCCTCCTGCTCATTGTCGTCGGCGGCATCGTCGTCGAGGCGATCGCGAACCCCATCTACCGGCGCAACTACTTCCAGGAGCACGGGCTCGTGCGTGGCGCGTGGTTCGACATTGCCGAGTCGGCGTTTGGGCTCGTGTTTTTCGTCGAGTTTCTCATCAAGATCGTCGCGGACGGGTTCCTCTTCACGCCCAACGCGTACGTGCGCAGCATTTGGAACCTGCTCGATTTCGTGATCATGGCCGGGCTGCTCGTGAACGTCACGACCGGCCTGATCTTCGTCGGCGGGCTGAGCCGGCTGACGCGCTCGCTTAAGGCGCTGCGCGCGCTGCGGTTCATCACGCTCATCGACCGCATGCGCACGACGTTCGAGTCGCTCATCATCTCGGGCGCACTGCGTATCATCGACGCGGGCATCCTCGCGATCCTGTACATGATCCCGTACGCCGTCTGGGGGCTCAATATCTTCAACGGCAAGATGAACGAGTGCAACGACACGAGCGTCAGCGGCGCGGACACCTGTGTCAACGAATTTACGAACACCGTGTACGGCGATGCGTTTGGGTTCACCGCGCCGCGGGTGTGGAGTAACCCCGCGCCGTCGACGGTCTTCTCGTTCGACTCGTTCCGCTCGTCGCTACTCATCCTGTTTGAGATTGTGTCGCTGGAGGGCTGGGTGGACGTCATGGGCATCGCGACGAGCATCACCGGCGAGAACAGCCAGCCGCAGACGAACACGTCGCAGATCAACGCCATATTCTTCCTCATCTACAACCTGCTCGGCGCCGTCGTGATCCTCACGCTCTTCGTCAGGTGCGCCTGTCCTTTGACTTGTGTTGTGGAACGTTGCTGACCCGATCTTTTTTTTGCAGTATCATCATCGGGAATTTCAGTTCCAAGACGGGGTCTGCGTTCCTCACGGCGGCGCAGCGCGAATGGATTGACCTGCAGAAGCTCTTCAAGCGCCAACGGCCGTCGAAGCGCCCGAGGACGCGGCCCACCTGGTCTGTCCGTGCCTGGTGCTACGACCGCGCTGTGAACAAGAACGGGTGGTGGGCCAGGGGGATGACGGTCGTCTTCCTCGTCCACATTATCGCCTCATGTGCGTCGAGTCTCAGCCCAGTCTAGCTCCGGCCATTGACTTGACGCCTTGCTTTTCAGGACCCAGACCTTCTCGACCCAACACGTCGTCGACGAGCTGCGGAGTGCGTCGTCTACCCGTACATTTGTACATACCACTGACCCCGCCTTTTAGACGACTTCTTCCTGGCGAGCACCTCGATTTACATCGTTGATGTGCTGGTGCGCTTGTATGGGCTCGGTGTCCGGAGCTTCCAGTCCAACGGCTGGAACGATTTCGACCTGATTGTCGCGGGTGGCAGCTTCATAACGACGCTCATCGTGCGGTTCGGCACCATCGGCTTCGCGACGCAGCAGCTCCAGAAGCTCTTTCTCGTGTCCATCGCTTTCAAGCTCGTCGAGCGCACGAACAACCTGAATAAACTGTTCAAGACCGCCGTGTACGTGCCCGCAGCTTCGTTCGGTTCTGTTGTTAACGTGGTTACAGCGCGAGCCTGCCTATCATCTTCAGTTTGCTGGCCCTGTGGTTTATCCTCTTCCTCTTCTTCGGGATTCTCTTCCTCGAGGTCTTCGCGCTGACCAAGTGGAACTCGGGCGAGAACCGCAACCAAAACTTTAGCACGCTGGGGTCGACGCTGGTCATGCTGACGTTCTTTACCACCGGGTTCGTCTTCCTCTTATTCGAGCCTTGCTCCGTTTCTGACTGTTTGTTGCAGGGAGGGCTGGAATCAGTACATGCACGACTAGTGCGTCGTTCTTCTCGACCGACCGTTCGGGAGCTCATCTTGTTGCAGCACGGTTGTATATCCCCGGTGCACGAATGCCGATTCGGAGGAAAACTCTGACTGTGGTAGTGCCGGATGGGCATTCACTCTTTTTATCGCGTGGAACCTTCTCAGCATGGTTAGCAGTCTGTCGTCCCACTATAGCTTTTACTAATCCCTCTGCAGTACATCTTCGTGAATATGTTTACTGGTCGGTCCCATATTACCCCGTTGTTCGCTGGATGCTCATGCCGCTTGTAGGTGTGGTCGTCGAGAACTTTTCCTATGTGTTCCAGACGTCGGGCAGCTCCAAGTCTATAACACGTGCGCAGATGCGGACCTTCAAGAAGGTCTGGGCAGAGTTTGCGAATCCTAAGACAGGCTACCTCGAGCGTACTCGCTTTGTACCCTTCTTCGGTGTCAGTTTCCATCGTTGTTTCTCCGCTCGCCGCTGACGTCGCGTTGCAGAAACTGAGTGGCGTCTTCGAGGCGCGGATATATCCCGCCGAGTTCAGCATACCGAATATCCAGGCCATGTGCAAGCCGTCAAACGACTCGCAGTATTCCTGGCCCGGGCGGGTCGTCGACGGTGTCGACCTGAATAAACTTGAGAAGGTGCTGAAGGACATCGACTACGCGAGCATCCGGAAACGGAGGGCTGTGTACAGCCGGCTTTACCACGAAGCTAGCATCTCGCACCAGCAGGGTCGCGGGATGTCCTTCACGGACATGCTATTCCTCCTCGCCCACCACAAGCTCATCGTCGACCGCGATGCCCTCATGTCAGTGGCCCCCAGTTCTGGACCTTCATGGCACTCATCGTTTTACGCAGCTTGAAAGATCTTGTTGTCCGGACGGAGACTAACAAACTGGTAACCGACCTCGTGAACCTGGACCGCGTACGGTCGCTGCTCAAGACCATCTCCCACCGGCGGCGGTTCCTACGGTACAAACAACAGCAGCTCCTGGCGTCCGAGCCAGGTACTTTTCCGCCTCCTTCGTCTATAACGTTCAATGCTAACCATCTCCACAGATATACCCTCTATTATCGTCGACGTCATGCCCGCCACGCCCCCGAATACGACCAGGGACATCGCGAGCGGCGGGTACTCGACGCCGAGCAGCCCGACGCCGCAGCGCTTCTTTACGCCGGACGTCTCGCTGTCGCTGTCGTCGAGCACGCCGCGGCTGCACCGGAGCGCCAACCGGCGCACGAGCGACATCAGCATGCTGTCGGGCGACATAAGCGGCTACAAGTCGCGCGAATCGTCCGTGTCGATCGACGACCCGCAGCAAATACTCAACGCAATGCAGAATTCCGTATGGGGCGGTACGTGCTTTATATTATCCGTTACTGGCGGAGGCTGACTGACACGTTGTAGACCTCATGGTGGAGGCGGAGGAGGAAGAGGAGAAGCGGTGACATTCCTTTTGTGTATTCTGCAGCCGGTACCGCTGCTTTGTTGTACGATTGATGGATTCGACTTACTTATCCCTATGGACGGTTAATACTAGACTACATTTGTGTACAGTAGCGCACTCTCATTGCTTTGCATCTTGGAAATAAAAACGGAAAGATATATATAATGATACATAACATTCCTTCACTTGGCGAAAGACTACATTCGTGTGCAGCGGCGCCCCTTCGCATAACGCCAAAGCTTGGGGAAAGTCTACAATACACGTAGTGCGTGCGTATAGAGAAACTTGTAGTAGCAGACCCGCGAAACCAAACAAATTATATCATGAAGCAACCGACTACATGGTATTAGTGAGAAGCATAGAATCCTAAGCCTAAGCGCGACCTCTCCGGGGCCGCCACACGCCCTTCTTTTCCGGTACGGTCTGGAAGCCGTCGTCGTCTTTTGGTGCGTCGTCCTTCGCCGGTGCAGGGGAAGCAGGCGGGGCGGGTGCGGGGGACGCAACACGGGCGGGCGCAGGTGCAGCCGCAGCGGCGCGCGCCGCCGCCTCCTGGCGCTCTCGCCACCCGCCTCCGCCGCCGGGGGCCCCGCCGCGCAGCGCCCCGGGAACGTATTTGCCCACCGCGGGACTGGGGCTCTCCGCCCGCGCGGGTGCACCGCCGAGCCCACCCGCGCGCGTGGGCGTCGTAGGCACCGAGGGCGCCGACGGCGGGGCGCGGCGCCACACACCACCGTCGCCGGTGGCCGCGGCGGCAGCGGGCGACGCGCGTGTGGCGGACGGCGCGGCGACGACGAGGGGCTTGCGCGCAGCCGGCGCGTTCTTGGCGGCGCGGGCCCGCGCCTCGGCCTCCTCCTCGCGCTGCTGCTGCAGCCGCGCCTTCTCCATGGCCTCGGCGCGCTCCGCCTCGCGCTGCTTGCGCACCGCGAGCGCCTTTTCCTCCACCTCGCGCTTTGCCGCCTCGGCGGCAGCGACTTTTTCCTCCTCCTCGGCGCGCAGGCGCTCTTCCTCGGCTGCGCGTTCTGCGGGGCGTCTGTAAGCATACAAAAAGGAAGGACGAGGAATGTGAGCGACATACCCTCCTCGAGCCTGAGCACCTCCGCCTCGCGCTCACGCTCCCGGCGCTCCGCCTCCTCGATCGCGCGCTTCTCCGCGTCGCGCTCCGCCATGATCGCCTTCCTGCGCTTTGCCTTCTCCTCCTCCACCTTCCGTGCCGCCGCGTCCTTCTTCTTCGCGTACTCCTCGCCCTTGCGCGCGAGCACGACCCCGCGGCGCGCCTCGTATGCGGGCAGCATGCGTGCCAGCCGCGCCTTGGTCTCGAGGTCCGTCTCGTGCGCGGTGCGCGCGGCAGTCGCGCGCGCGGTCTGCACGGCGGTGAAGGTCTCCGGTCGGCGCCTGCTGGAACGCGTAGTCCTCCGCGAGGAGCGGGCGCTCGGCCTTGCGGCACGCGCGCTCGATGTGGTCGACGCGCTTGGCGACGATGCGCAGGCGCTCTGCGAGCTCCTTTTTCTCCTTTTCGAGCTGCGCGACTTGCATCCCGATGAGGCCCTCCGTATCGAGCGAGGCGATGTTCTGCAGGCGCGTCAGTTTACCCCGTAAATAAGACGAAGATGGAAAAAGACATACCTCCCGATCGCCCGCCTTGAGGATGCCCTTCTCCACGAGCGCCGCCTTGTAGCGCTCCGCATCCTGCATCTTCATGTCCTCCTGGATCTTCTGCACCCGCGCAATCTCCTTCCGCCGCGCCTCCTCCTTCGCGCGCTTCGCCTCGTCCTCCCGCTCGCGCCGCCCCGCCTCCGCGCGCCTCGCCGCCTCCTCCTTCTCGCGCCGTGCCCCCAGCTCCGCAAGCAGCTCCCGCCGCCTTGCAACAAGCGCGCGCCGCAGCGCCAGCGCCTTGCGCTCCGTCTGCACCTGCGCCGCGAGCCCCGCGACGTCCGCCGCCTTCTGCGGCGCCGCCCCGGGGCGCGCAAGCTCCAGCGCAGCAAGCGCGCACCCGAGCCCGCGCGCCGCGCGCCCAACCTGCGTGCGCACCACCTCCGCGCCGCTCGCCTGCACCGCGCCCGCATCTCCGCGCGCGCGGGCCCTCGAGGTCCGCAAACGCGTCGTCGAGGAACGCGATCGAGCCCGCCGCGTGGTCGACGCGCACCGCGAGCTCGCCGCGCCGCGCGCAGGACATGATGTACGATTCGATCTGCGGCGGCGAGAAGGGGCTCTTGCTGGGCGCCTCCGGCTCGCCCTCCGTGGGGGCGGTGCCCTCGGTCTCGGGCTCGACGAGCGGCGCGACGAGCTCGAGCACGAACGCGATGCGCACGGAGGCGTAGACCTGCGCGAGCTGCGCGAGGAGGCGGCTGAGGACCGCGCGCTGGAGGAGGGGCACGTACTCGGCGTACTCGCCGCCGCGCAGTTCGGCGAGGATGGGCGCGACGGCGCCGCAGAGCGCGAGGGGGTCGAACGACGCCTCAAGCGCGCTGTAGAGGCGTGCGATCGTGGGAGGTGCGAGGGCCAGGACGCCGCGGGCGAGGGCGTCCGAGAGCAGGGACGCGCGCGTGGGGGGACGCGGGAGGTTCAGCAGCGCGGTGAGGCGCGCGGAGTCCGCCGGGGTCTGGCCGACGGGGACGGCGAGCGCGCTGATGAGGACGTGGCCCGCGGCGGCGGCGGTCTCGGCTTGGCTGCGCCCGAGACGGCGTGGAGGCGACCCCAGGCGGCGGCGTGGTAGAGCGCATTTCCGCTCATGAGGAAGATCTTGGTGAGCTGCTCGTAGTAGGTCGCCATCATCGCGGGGCGCGGGGCCTTCTTGGCCATGGTGAGGAGGTTGTGCACGTCCTCGACGGAGCGGAAGGCTTCCTGCCAGAGCTCGAGCTCGACGGACGCGGTGAGCTGCGCGAAGCGCGTGTCGAGGTGGTGCTGCAGCGTATCGGGGTCCGCGAGGTTGATCGAGTGCGGCTGGTGCGAGTATTTTGCGACGTTGGAGAGATGCAGCCGCAGGGTTTCGCAGAGGCGGCGGAACTCGACTTTGCGTTGGTGCTTGAGGCAGAATTTGAAGGCTTGCTGCGCGATTGTCTGTACAGGGCATTAGCATCGAGAAATGGGTGTATTTTGGGGCGTGCGTCGCGAGTTGCAGAGGTTTCTCAGGTGAACTCGAGTGGATATAGCCCTCTGACCCAGGTTATGGGCCTGGGCATGCCAACCGACCCGCGACGCATGATTTAAAAGGCTCACACACCTGGTAAATGACCTCCAAACGTGCGTTATTTTTGAGGGTCTCGAGCGACGTGCGGTAGCTCTCCCAGAGAAACTTGAGCCACGGGGTGACGAGCGCGCGGTCTGTCCGGTCCTTGGACTGGTCGCCGCTGACGGCGCCGAGCAAGATGCTCTCGGGCGTCTCGCTCGCTTCTAAGTCCTCCACGTCGACCGCGACCTTGACCGCGGCCTTTTCCTGGGCCTCGCGGACCTTCTGGTCCGCCAGCTGGACAAAGCGGGTGATGACGGCTTCTATGCTCTGCACGCTGGTGTTCTGGGCGATATTCTTGTACTGCATGAGCCCCTCCTTCGCGGTGCGGCCCTTGCGCATGTCGACGCAAAGCTCGACGAATCGGTGCATGATGGGCTCGAGGGACGCAAGCGGCGTGGAACGGAATCGTTTCGAGGAGAACATTTCTGTGAGGGACTGGAGGGCGGCATGGGTCTGGCCGACCGAGACGAGGCCCTCGGCCTGCTTGAGGACCGTTTCAGGCTTGGAGAAAGGCGCCATGGTGCGTGGACGCTGGACAGAAAATTTGCTTTGCACTTGTTGCCCAGAGGCCTCCCTTCGGCACCGAGAGCCGCGATCCGCTGCTTGCTCTCAACCTTGATGTCGTTACCGCCGAACGGACCACCGAGAGAAGATCGTGCAGAACCTCACGCAGAGGCTAAATTTGCCTCAGCTTCTTCTTAATACCACAAGCAGTGCGCAGAGAATTTACGGCATCTGTTACTTCCCCTCAAGCAGCCTCCGTGGCACTTGTCAAGTTGAAGTTGTTCCTGCAGGGTAATTATTTCAAAACCACACACACAATTCCACGTCGGTGTTTAAATTACTTATTTACTTGACTTCAATATCTCAGCCCGCGACCGCGTGGCTCTGTTCAACTCCGGCTCTCCTGTGGCTTTACTCCTCGTTCGGCAGGCTCTTCATCTGGACGCCGGTCTGATCTGCCTCAACTGCAACTCGACCGACGTCCCAACTTTTACGTGCTTTCTAGCGCCTCGTTTTGTCCCTGGGGAAACAAGCGACAGTCGCCTCCCTACACTCAGGTATATTACTTACCACAGGGTTACCAACTTTTCAGGATCAATAGTTCTTATTTTGCATCCTAGACCCTATCAAATCGTCGATAAATCAGCCGGTAACCCAGCAGCCGTGCATTCTTATACCGGCCCGGAACTCTCCACAGGCGACGAAAAGAGACCGGAGCCTCAGGGCGTCAGAATCGGGCTCGACAAGCCTCGAATACATATTCAACATCTGCCTTCGAAACCGATCCTGGTATCTCTGTTGCAATTGATGGATTACAGTCGCCACTGGCACTGGTATGCCTCTGCCTCTTGTTTTTTCGTCTCCGCTTTCCCTCTCCCGTTGAACCTCGCTGGCGAAATGGCGTCGACCCCACTCATTTTCGCTCTTCTCGCCTCATTCTGCGCTCAGGCCCATGCAGCGCTCGTAAACCGCACGATCGATGACTCGAGTCCCCTCGTGCAATACGACTGCGAAGTTGTTCACTGCGACACAACCACAACCATGGGCGAGTCGCTCCTTTGCAGCGCCGTCAATGGGGCCAATCGGCCATTCACTATCATCGGTTTCAACTGCACGGTTCTAGTTCCTTTCACCGGTACGATCGTTCCAATCTCGTGATAGTACACGGGACTGACTCTATTCGAGGGACGGCTGTCTACGCCTTTCTTAGCTGCACACCGGATGCGCAGTGTGAATTTGAGATCGACAAGACCGGGCCGCATGCTAGTATTCGAGCGGCCGATAATTCCACGGACACTGGGTTGTCGTATTTTAACGACTCCTTGCTCAATGGGACGCATATGCTGTCCATTTCCACTTCGCACATCTCCTTGTTTGACTCCGCTATCTACACGTACGTGCCATGTTGCCTCATGTGCAATAAAGGTCCTCAAAGAAGTGATGTAGGTTCGATGACGGCGTCACACAGCCGTCTACTATTAGCGCGAGTTCAAGCTCGACTACATCGACTTCGTCCCCCTCTCCAACCTCTGTCCTTCCCGGAAAGCCCAACAAGAGCTCGACCACATCGAATTCGTCCCCCTCTCCAACCTCTGTCCTTCCCGGAAAGCCCAACAAGAGCAAACCGGCAATCGGGCCCATCGTCGGCGGCGTCCTCGGCGGGCTCCTGCTTTTAGCAATCTTGGTCGCCCTGCTTGCTATGAGACGCGGCCGAAGTCTATGGCGGATATCCGCCTATCCACCGCCCGACGTCGAGGCCGCAGGCCGCCCCCCGAAGGCACCGGAGAGTCCTACGCTCACGGACCAGATCCGCGTGCTGCAGGCCCAGACGGCGGAGCTCCAGCTGGCGCTTGCGGCCCGAGGGGCCCCGGGCGCCGCTGCGATGAAGGGTGGCGGTGACCAGCCACCTGTACAGGCTGTGCCCGCCGTGGAAGAGGATCTGCTGCTGTATATGGACAGTGGGTTACGCTCGGAGCCTGCGAGGCAGGTGGAGGAGCTGCCCCCGGAATATTTCGCGTGAATGTGTTCGGGATTTTTTATGTTTACAGGTTGCGATATAGAATGAATGACATAGGATCTCGAGGTCGGTCTTGGGTCGGTCAAAGGGCGAACTTCAACTTGATTCCGATGTCTCACGTTGTACTTGTTGTCCCACGGTGTCGCCTTCTCTCCTAACCTTCTCTCCTAACCGACTCCTAACCACCCCAAGGCTGACGCTAACGCTGAGACTCCATGCGCAACCTCGCAGGAAAACCATCGGCGGGCAAAGTCGAGCTAATCGACGACGTGAATGTCCGTCGTGCTCTAGGCCAATTCGACTTCGATGCCGTGGCTCGGGCCCTGGGAGTGTTTGCTAATCAAATAAGAAATGCCCTCTTGTCCAATCGAAAGGTACGTGACGCCCGCCCTTCCGCTCGCGCTAATGTTTGCACTGCAGATCGTCGAGTTTACGCCTGGAATCATCAAATTCAAACGTGACGTGCAGAAAACGACACTGTGAAAAGCCGATGTAGTGAATTTCACGGTACAACACAGTGAAATTCACAGTTCACGGGTATTTGGAGTGAAAGTAAATT
The DNA here is from genome assembly GCA_029378255.1 of Mycena rosella. Lineage (NCBI taxonomy): Eukaryota > Fungi > Basidiomycota > Agaricomycetes > Agaricales > Mycenaceae > Mycena > Mycena rosella. Next base: position 46,463 of record JARKIE010000248.1, read on the forward strand.
TTCACCATATGGAGTGAAATTTTGTTTTCACTATGTTTTGGAGTGAAACCACTTTTCACTGTCTTTGGACATGAAATTCACCTGCAGGGAAAAAAGTATGAAAAATGGTCTACGGTGACCATTTGGCATGACATATGTATTTTAAGGCTGACAGAACTGTGAATCATGTTCTAGCACAGGGTTTCAGTACTGAAAACCGCCGGCTTTGGGAAAGTATTTTGCGTTTTATGTCATAACCAAGCATTTTCATGGAAACTGACCTTTGAGAAGTCTGATAGCTTTCTTCAGGCTGTCACTGCATTCCCTGACCACCTACACTCAATACAGGTATAGGAGTTCGAGAGACATTGAGTGAGGTAAAAGGTGGTAACAGTAGGTATACCATAGAGTGGGTTAATTTGAGACCAAGTATATGGCTTGTTTAGTATAACGGTTATTCCGCGAAATTAAAGTTTTTGTCTGTTTAATGAAGGTCCTGAGTTCGATCCCGACCCAAAGCGCCGTTTAATAACCCCTACCAGCTCGTTAGTGAGACTAATAACATAACAATTCTTGTCCTAAGGACATTTTAAATGTAAACTAACCTAATAAACTGAAGTTAATAGGTCTCATTTTTCATTACCCTCTCGCCCAGAAAGCCGTGAAATTCACCCCAAAAAGATGCACACCAAAAATTGAGAAGTTTCGGGGTGGCCAGAAACCTCTCAATTTCCCGTCTGATGTGAAACAGTAGGGTGAAAAACGTCATTTTGTACGTGAAAATTTTCACCTTGTTCTGTAGTGAAATTCACTTTCGTACCGTGAAATTCACCCAGTTTAAGAGCAAAATTCACCTAATAAATACGTGAAAATTGGAGTGAAATTCACTATTTCCATCGACCACAGTGCGATGGAGCAACGGGGGAAAATCGTACTTGAGCCGTACAAGGCGCACAGGGACTGCGTAGGGGATTTCCTCTGGCTCCGGGTTTGTCATCCGTTTCTGTCCCCCAAGGAAGGCGCTGACCAGGGATCAGAGTGGCTGCAGTCGAATTCTCATCGACACGGCCATCATCCCAGCCGTTGTTGAAGCTCAAAAGCACCAGAATACCTCCCCTATCATGATTACCTCCGGCACAAGCAGTCTTCCAAACCAAGCCGGATGAGCGTCTAGTCATCGTCCAGGACTATCAAATTCCTACGGTTAAAGGGGAGACGTTCCGCAAACCCATTGATCATGTGATTCAGCTAGTTCCGAGGGAGAGCTATTGTACGCCTGGTTTGGTCTCAGGGAGCCGGCGCTAAATGACCCTGGCGCGCAGCAATGATTAAATCAGGGTGCGTACCCATGGCGAGTAGGCAAGGATCCAGCCTCCTCGCTATCGTCGAGGTCAAGCCGCCACTCAACTTGGAGGACGCGCGGGCGCGCCTCGCGGCCCAGTGTCTTGCGATGCTGAAACACAGGTGGGTCCACTCTTTCGCCTCGATTCCCTGAGCATGATTCCTGACGATTCTGGCAAGCGGTCGTCAATCTTTTCCTGCCGTTTTAACGACCGGGACACAGTGGTTTTTCTGCCTCGCGGTCGCTCACGACGACGGCATCACGATCTATGAGAGCGAAGTTGTAGGTTGGACTTATGGCGATGACATGGATGGACGCCTTGTTGCCATTCTTGTCGAGCTACTTCGGAACCTTGGCTCTCTGCCCCCTATGTTCGAATTAGAGCGTCGGCGTTAGGCCCCACCCGTTGTCTCGGGTCGCCCGGAAAATCACTAACTTTGGAGCCATTGTCCCACTTTTATCGGGCTGTTGACAGGCGGGATCGGTCTCATTCGCGGCGTAATAGGCCCCCTCTTCCCCGTAACAAGGAATCAACCTCAACTTATTGTCGTTAAAGCAACCCGTGTAATATTAGACCAGTGACTGGTCTGGCTATGACGGCAAGCCTGTCGATAAACCGAGCTTTCTTTTATATACAAGCTGGATTCGAGCCTATATTGCGATTCGATTCAGGGAGCATCCTATTCCCGGAACCCGGTAAAGTCAACATTGTACATATAATCGGGCTCGGCCGAATTCTTATTGCGGTTCTATTTTCATTCCCGTGGCATGGCGTCAGACTCGGGTGATTCTCCTGCGCGCGGCGCCCCGAGCGAGGCCGAGCGCCGATGCAGGTGATGATCCTCCCGCGGTTGATTGATCATGACAGTCGCGTTTGTGCTTTTTCCCCTTTCATTCACCTCTATCCCCTCCTGCCTGTGACCTCCCTGCGATACGGTGTCAGCGCCATACATTTGCGCTCTTTTAGCCCCATTCTGCGCTTTGGTCCGCCCAGCGCTCATCAACCACACAATCGAGGATTTTAGGCCCATCAGGAAAATCTGAAATGCTATGATAGACACAAGGCCAGCTATTTGGAGCTATATACGTCTTTGACCGACTATGGTGGTCTATGAGGAAGTATTGAATTGCTACATGTGTCTATGTGATGCTATCATTATCTATAAAATTCCGGCCTGTCTTTGAATGACTATAAGCATCTACATCGTGAAATTATTAAATTTAGAGTGAATTCATACAAATAAATTCTACCACATCAACTGGTATGAGTAGAGATTTGCCCAGTTATTAAGGAGGAAACTGCTACACTCACCTAAAACATTATCAGAGGTCCATTGCAGATCCACGTCTGCCCACCCAAAGTTGGGAAATAGCTGACATATCTGAGGAATGTCGGATAAATAGATAACAGACCCTCTTAAACTGCCATCGGCTCGAGGCGGAGGTTTGGAGATGGCAAACATGTTGTGGTTAGGTTCGTGAGAGGGCCTGAATGAGGAGAACCACTCCACCTGCCCACACGGCCAGGCCATATTGAGCCCACAAATATCTTTAGAAAGGACTCCATAGTATAGAGGTTATGTTACTTTAGTTTAAAATGTCGTAGTTATACCACGGTCATAAGTTCGATCCCTGTGAAATCATTTATTTGCATAGGCCTTATCTCTAATGCCACAACCAGTCATCCAAATTCAAATTCAAATTTCCATTAGAGTGCGCGTGGGCCCGCAATCAAACTCTTCATCTTGTAAGACCGATCTTATCAGAGGACTTTACTTGCGTAAGAATCTAGTCAGACCCGGTCCTTATAATTGTTATTTTATTATATAAATGTCCGCTACAGTCCTATTTGTGATCTATTGGCGTCTATGAGCCACTATAAGTACTGTGGCTATGGCAATTAACACTGTGGCTTTGGGAACTATGACCGATTATGAGTGTCTATATATTTGAACCACCCCCTCCCACCTTTCTATATAATTGGTCCGTTTGCTGTATCGGCTATGAGCAGCTATGAGCTCTATATGTGTCTATATGCATCTATATGGCAACTTCAGTTTTTCCTGATGCCCCTCGTACAATACAACTGACCGACGATCCAACGCTGCGACGCAAACACTACTGCCAGCTGACTCGAACCCGCACAGTTTTGCATGCGAGATTACAATTCCTTTCGATGGTGGGAATCCTTTGCCTTTGTCACTCATGCTTCCGACTGCGGGCTATCGTATTTCGACAAATCTCTGTTCGACGGCGGATTTATTGCCCGATGTTTCTTGAGTAGTCATTTCCGCACTGCCTAAGACCACAGGCTACGGAACGTAGTCATACCGATGACCGCCTAGAATCGCGCGTGATACTTTCTTCCACATTCCAGCGTTTTTCTCCCAAGTACGTTTGCTAAGCGTGGTCGGCGCCATTGAGGAAGCTGCGAGCACCTCGAGAAAAGACCAAAGCATCCAATCTCACAGCAATAATTCTGGCCATTCTGCTTCTCTTAGACTCGAGCCGCACTGGTTAGATTCGCTCCTCTGTCTCCTCGGACATCCGATATGGAACTAGGCCAAGATCATCGAGACGTGTTGTGGGCACGGCTTTCATCGGGCGACACTACTAACCATTCGGCTTCGGCGCGCCGGTGTGTTTTATACTTATACATCTACTTGAGACACTGAGCAATTATTTTCGAGACTTGAGGGCATGCCTTCGCTTCGTTGGGTCAATCAGCATTTTGAGATCCCTCTCTCGTACACCAAGAACTAAGTATTTGTCTACGTTTTTTTCCGCGGACCCGTGATGAATTACTGGCGACTGTAAACTGCGTCGTCTGAACTGAGGGGATATATCGCTTCCCTTGCCCGAAGTCTTTGATCTATGTCCGAATTGAAGGTGAGCAAAAACGTCCAGAGCCCGTGTAATCAACTGACCTTGCAACGCGTCCAAAGCATCCAAGGTCGACGTTATCTTTCTTACCATTCGGGTTGGATCGATCAACTGCTTCTTACTAGCCGCAGGCCCATCTGTATCCGTCTCCCCCCGGGGCGCAAACACGGACGTGCCCGTTCTCGGCTCGTTTGTAAAGTGGAGTTCTGATTCCATCTCTGCTCACGATGCCTATGACCCCTTGTCCTTTCAGCCCAGAAAGCATCATATGATGCTGACGAGCATATGCAATATATGCGGGCGGCTGTTCTGCCGCGTCGAGGGCGGGATCGGAAATATCGCGAGACAGAGGCCAAAAAGAAGCGTGGAAGTGAGTAACGCCGCGGTTGACGTGAGTAATGTACCGATGAAGGTCGAAATTCGGGGGAAGGATGATGTCCGCGACGCGATGATCAACGGGAAGGATCCACAGTTGTGTGTCGGAGTGCTGGCCATTTGGGAGGTCGCAAAACCCGACCAATATTTTGCAATGATCACCATCTGTGGGTGCTGGGCGAATGTGGGCATTGCCTTTGGTCCAATTAATTCGGGCCGCCAGTTCGTCTGAGCTCTTGCGATTAAGTAAATTGACGCGCTCGATAATGAAGGTACGGTTGTCGTATTTGGAACCAGTTCGCACGCGTTCATCGACAAACTTGAGGAAGATTCCGACGTTCATTTTAGTAGCAAGTTGCGTGTCGTTCTTCAAGGCGGCACAGGCGACTAAAATGTGGTTATTTAAATTGAGAAAGTTCCTGTTTACATCCGCGTTACGATTGCCGTCGAGCGAGATGAGTTGTATCGCACCACTGAATCACTTTGTCCGCGAGGCTGAGAGCAGGATCGTTGATTGTTCTAAGGGATATGAATCAAGTTACATTGAGCCAAGGAAGTTTCAAACATACCCAGGTCCAAGTGACTTGGCAAAAACAGTCGATAGCTTTCTGTCGGCTTCAAAGAGATGGCATCGATTCTTGTGGCCGCTCCAATCCTGTTTTTGGCACTCCTTCTGCGGGAGAATGTGAGGACGCGAGACATGAATATCATAAATAACATACTGAACAGTACTTCGTTAAAAGACACCCAGCGCAGGTCAAAAGCTGACGTTTCTTCAAGGATGACTCCGAGCGACCACAAGCATCGCATGCTGGCCGCCACTGGTCCCAAATGGTACGTGTAGGCTCGGTGTGGCCCTTCACAATCTGTGTCGGCATAATAAAGCACAAATGCACAGAGCAGGAAGAAAAGGTAGAAGAGACTGGTGCTTCCAAAATTTGGAAGCGGTCGGTATGACAAATCCATCAAATTGCTCTCAGACAGCATTCCAGTGTTTATCTGACCTCTTGAAAAATTGGGGAATAGCTGGGGATCTTCCCAGACAGTGTCGGTAAATCCCTCGCTCTCTTGGTAGCACTAAGTACCCCAGGTCATACAACAAATCAAACCTTGGATCGAACGCTTCACGTGCTATTGTGGGCTTACTAGAATAGATCGAGCTCAGAAACTCTAAGAAGCGACTCGCATGATTTTCCCGTTGCAAAATGCGAATTTCGTCAATGTCGAATGTTGATTCTGACAACTGCTGAACTTTTGAACAAGAACCACGTGACCAGAATAAGACATACGATCCGGGCTCGGTTCGAAATTCCGGGCCATCCCGTCTGACTATTTATCGCGTCGCATTCAATTAGATTCTGACCTGAAAATATGTCACTGGGACTGCCATGTGCCAAAGAGCTACTAGTACCTACCTGTATTCATTTCGGTTCAAGTTGAACTCGTGAATTCGTCTCCGACGAGTCGGAGTCCGACCACTTCTTCCTTGAGAAGGCTTAGCTCCGTAGCCATTGCGGACGGTGTAATTGGCAATTTTTTTCTACTCATTTTTCACGTCGCACCATACGACGTGGCGACTTCTTGGGCTGCCGGTAGACGAGAAAAGCTGTCGGAGAATGCCGAAGCAGTTTTGCCTCTGTGATGCCAGCTGACTGTTGTTGGGAAAGAACTGCATAAAATAGATCTAAAGCGTTTATTCGCGGTCTACGCAGCACCTAAACATTGCTTCCCATGGTCTAGTACCTCATTGAACTCTGGGCCCTAGGCTATAACCGGGATCCTACTTATGCCTTGCAGGCCCGGCAATAGCCCGCTTCGAGCCCGCGATGCACGCCGGCCATCGGGTGGTTCATCTGCGGCGAAGGGCGCGTCGTGCGGCCCGAAGAGAACCAGCTATTCAGGGTCCGCAACCTTCAGCGGCATCTCGGCGTGGTCACGGTCGCACGATATCGACCAACCTACCAAGCGTGCCGCTGGGCTCCGGGTTCTATGGGATATTTACATTCCATAATGAGGTGTTTGCATACAAATGAAAGCACACATTCCCGCCTGGAAACGGGACGATGATGTGGCTGAGGAGCTGCCACCGATGTATGCTGAACATAGCTAGCTGTCGAGGAGAGTACATACTGTAGTTGCCGTTCATGTCTCGGCTTGCGCTGAAAGCGGGACAAGCTGTGGAAGAATCACCGCCGATATTGGTGAGGTGTGGATGGGTGTAGGCAACTCGTGAGCAAACGAATCAACGCACATGAGTCTGATCCCGGCGGTTTCTTGGTGCCTGAGCTGATTCGGCATGATCTTTAAATTACCTGTCATTAAATATTTCCATCCGGAGTTGGTTGGCGCTGAACGGATGGCTCGGCGACGTGTAGTCAGTTTTTTCGATCGGAAGGATGGGCGCGCTGGATTGAACTGCAATGGAACAGAATATAAGTCAACTTCGGGCGGGATGTTGCAAGGATGATATTTTTATGTTCGGCGACTCGGATCGATACATTTGCCTGTGTTTTAGGTTTAATGATGCTCTCAACAGAAAGGTTTGTTGCGATCGTTTACTTGGGCGATTGATAATTAATTATCGAGTCTCCCGGTCTTCTATATGTACATGTGCCGGTATCGGTCCAGAACCAGCATTTAGTCGGGCCGGAAGGATTTTCAGTCTCATGCAATGACGAAACCGTCTGGGAAACAAATATCATCGGAGGAACGTAAGCGCCGGAGCACGCCATAGAACATGTTATCCAGCTTGCAGGTTCCGCAGATTCGAAAGTTCGCGAGGTGCGGGCTCGCCTCGGTGGTCTGATATACCAGACGCCGACGTCCAGGAGCAGCCTGGGTATCGAGATGTATATCAATTAGTTTTCGCCACGGCGCGTTCAACGCTAAATTACGCCTCCGGTCCCGCAGCGTTGCCGCCGCACGCCTTGGGGTCGTTTGACCGAGGAAGACGCGTCCGATTGGCATCCGTGCGTCACGGCTGGGAACCGGCGCCGACACGAAGGGGTAAAGGCTACACACGGAAAAATCCAGTGGAACGGTGGATGGGCGCAAGCGAGTCGGTGGGACGAGACACACAACCCCGCGGAATCAATCGAAGGCTTGCGCAAATATGGCGGGTGAAAGTTCGACGCCGGGCGATAGATCAAAGGGCGCCGTGGGTGCCCGCAAGCTCGGGGACACAGCGGGGGCGGCGGGAACAATCAACGGTGTACGGCTGTCGCACGTACAATCTATATGTGGGCAGGATTCAAGCGAGTGTCTCAGAGTGATGCTTTCGGGTTCATGGAGCTAAGGTGGCGTGAGGGAGAAATAGTATCGCTGTTCGGACGGTTGGAAACCCCGCGCCGACGTGTCTGATCCACGCCGCCCGCGACGTATTCAAGGGGGAATTCTAGTCTCGAGGGAGGTTCCAAGGTTCGGAGCGCTTGTCCGAGTCCGAGTTGACGCCGAAATGTGATCCAGGTCCAATCGAGGTGAGAAGCCTCCAACTTGAAACGCACAGCGGGCGGCAGCACTCTACGGAACCTGACCAGGAGGATAACTAGTCCCAAGGAGAAAACAAAGCAGCGGGTCCAGTTCCGCGACGTTCCGCCACGAAATGTTGACGGAAAAGCGGTCGAGGGTCGGAGGGAAAAGAGAGCCGATGTTGGCGGTCACGGGCCATCAATAGTGAATTTCCCAAAGGGGACTCGGCAGGCGACTCGGACGAGGCTTCTGCGCTTCCACACGGGATAACCACCGGTTGCCTTCCACGCTCTCAGATCTCTATAAAGCCTGATTGTACCACCATGATATCCCTCCCGTTCCCCACATGAAGCCTGGCTGCTACCGCGTGCGCCTTCTGCGCGACATCTCTCTCTCGCTCGTTTTGCCCTGCGCATGTTTGTGGCTCGCACTCCGCGTTCTTGCCATTCCCCTGGGACCCATTCTTTCGATACCAGCATATCTCGCGTTTCTGATTATATGGGCGGCAGTAAAGGGGGTCCTGTCCAGTCAGCCCATGCGAGAACTGCGCAACAGCTCGGCGCCCAGCCCATTCGGCGGGTGGTCGGCAAATGGCCCGGAAACATTGACGTTCTCCTGAGGATGATGAAGGCCTTCAAGACAAGCTATGTGCTGGATGTTTATCTGCAGCTCTTCGAGGAGTATCAGTGCACGACGCTGAACACCCGGATTCTATGGCTGGATACTGTGAGTTTTTGGCTCGTGGCCGCACGATTTAAATTGGGAGTGAATTTGGCTGGTTTAATCTAAAATTGCGTCAGATTATAACCATGGATCAGCAGCATTCCAAGTTCGTCTTGTCCACGGGGTTCGGTGCGTTTTGGAGCCGTAACACTTCTGCTCGCATTAAATAATGTCATCAGGTCATTTTTGGAGAGGAAATTCCCAGAAGGAACGCATGTGAGTGTCAACCATACGTTCTACTTGTTTTTCCACGGTTCTAATTCATTAATTCAGGGAAACATTCCTCGGCCAGGTGCGCTCCAAATAACATCCCGCATGCAGGAAGTTAACATCATTTAGGGGATTTTCAACCGGGACGATGAGGTAAGAATATTCCTCAACGCTGCACAAACAATTCTCAAACCTCTTTTGTAGATGTGGAAAATGGTTCGTTCACCTTCGATCAGTTTCGATGAAACTCCTCAATTAATTCTGCTTCTAGCACCGCAGCGTCGCACGTCCATTCTTTGCTCGCGATCGCATCTCAGACTTCGATATCTTCGAAAAGTACACGCGACGCACTCTGAAACTCGTCTCGTCGCTCTCCCACTCCAACCAGGCGTGCGACGCTCAGGACCTGTTCTCGCGCCTCACGCTCGACGCGGCGTCCGAGTTTCTGTTCGGCACCGATCTGGAGACGCTCGGGGGCAGGCTACCCGTAGCGGGGAAGACAGCGATGGGACCTAAAGGCTCGGCGACGGACGACAGCTGGGGCGCGTTTGCCCAGGCGTTTGAGATGGCGCAGCAGATCGTCACCGACCGCGGCCGGATAGGACACATGTGGCCGCTCTTTGAACTATTCAAGGACAAAAACGAGGACAACGTAAATGTCATCCGAACGTATGTGCATATGTCCGTTCTCGGAGTAGACAGGCGCTCAACCCGGATCAGGTGGCTGGATCCGCTCGTGAGGAGGGCGGTGGAGGATAAACGTACGGCGCAAAAAGCGGGAATCGAAAGCCCGGTTGCAGATAAGACGTTTCTCCAGCATCTTGCTGACAGCACGGACGGTACGCGTCGCTCCTCACCAGCTTGCTCGTCCGCTAATTGGCCATTAGATTATGTTCTAATCCGGGATCAACTCCTTAGCGTATTGCTGGCCTCGAGAGATACGGTGCGTATCCCTTTTACACTGCTTCCGGCCCGAACCTGACGTCCTGCATCAGACGGCCTGTCTCTTAACATTCGTGACCTATTTTATGGCTATTTATCCGGATATGGCAAGGAAACTACGGGCCGAGGTGTTGAGCCACTGCGGACCCCACGGAGCGCCCACGTACGAAAATATCAGGGACATGAAATACAGTATGTGCGTCTCACATTCACCATTGACGCGCGACTTACAGATGTCATTAGTGCGGGCAGTCATCAATGAGGTACTCCGCCTATTCCCACCGGTCCCCCTGAACGTCCGGGAATCGCGTGCGGAGGCCTGCACGCTGCCTCCCTCCGACGCGTCTTATACTAGCGACGACCCGCGCCCCTTTTATATGCCCGGCAGCACAATAATAATATACCTGCCCCTGCTCATGCAGCGCAACCCGGCGTTATGGGGTCCCGATGCGGACGTTTTCGACCCCGAGCGCTGGCTCCACCCGGATCGCATCTCGAAGTTCGTCTCCAACCCCACCATGTACGCGCCATTTAGCGCCGGGCCCCGCATTGTGAGTGCTCTCTCCATCGCATCTGCGTGCAGGTTTAAACGGAGGCCCAGTGCATCGGCCAAAATTACGCATACAACGAGGCGTCGTACGTCCTCGTGCGGCTGCTGCAGGAGTTTGACACGTTCACGTTGGCGCCCGAGGTCCAGCCCGCGGGATCCATACCCCCGGCCGAGTGGAAGTCTCGCAAGGGCGGCAGGCGGTCGAGAAGGTCTGGCCGGCGGCGGCGCTGACTCTATATATCAAGGCTCGTATCGGAGACTCTAATGCCCTTTCCTTCTGTCTAATTCTCGTTCCAGGGAGGTTTATGGGTTCGATTTGATAAAGCTGAGGTTTCGGCATAGATCTTGTTTTGTATCAAATGTATCATAGTGTATTTCTCCTGGGGGTCCGGCAAATAAATTGTCGAATCGGTGACGCGTTCTTTGCTCGGGGTCCTCAGAACAATGCGGTGCCCGCGGATCAGTTCGGAGTGATGATCATGATCTGAAGTTGCTAGTATTTGGCTGTGGCTGACAGCTGTCGTTTTTTTTCCTGCGTCCACCATGTCCCCGCCTCGTCGACGGTCGTCTTCCGCGCTCTGCTGAATTGTGGACCAAACTGGCCACACACTCGACACTTTCGGCCCACGCCTCACTACGCCGTCAAAGCCTAGTGTGTCCATCGCCGCACGCCCCTTCGCCAACACGAGGCCTTCTCCAAGCCGTCGTTCCCTTTGGCGTGTTAGCAGGTACGGATGCTACTCTTTTGCTTTGTACTCGCCCACCTCGCCCCCCTGTTATGATTACACCTTTAAATTAGACTACGAGTGCTCGTTGCACGACGAGTTAATAACCCCTACATTTCTTTGTAGCTGAACCTTCTCCTTCTTCTTTGCGTCCTGTATTGTGTTTCCACAGTACTGACCTTCGCTCTAGGCTCCGATGTTACCCAGACGCCCCCGCCTCGCTGCCGGAAGCAATTGTGTTGGCAGACGGATTGTTCTTGCGCGAGTATTACTTTGGTGCGTCCCCGAATACTAGTTCCATTGTTACACTCTCCCTGTTGGAGGGAAACTGCAATTATATTCATTGTTCAATATCTCTACTCTATCCGATTTCCCTATCTTGCGGATACCCGCCACGCCTGAGTTACTCGCCGTCATTTAATAACGGTGGCGTCTGTTGCCGGCGACGAATTCGTGTAGAACTTGCGCGCGTCCTACCAGCTTTCTCTCGCCTCTTCCAGGTTTTACCTTCTGCGATGTATCAATGTCGATACGAGCTTGTCTGAGCCCTGCAGTTAGCTACTCGTACATGTAAGCAAAAATATGTTTTCTAGCTGCAATGCTTAGCATCCTAGGCCGATGTCCAGGTCATTCGAACAAGTCCAGACCTGACTTGGGTCTGGTTATTCTGCGTGCTTTGACGGTCATAGATATACTTGACACTTGAGACGCTGCGACAAGGCCGCTCTGGCACTTGTCAGCACAAAACGAATGATTGCTTTGGCTGTCAGTTAAGTATGTTTATTCCTGTTGATTTACATAACTAAATTGTAAACCATGTAAACCCTAAAGATAACGGACCTTCCCAATGCGTTAGTAACCGGTGATCGAGATCAAGATCTGATAGATCTTTGATCTAACTGAGTGTCCATTGCCCTCGCCCAACCCTCGCCGTCGCAGCAGCGCAGCGAGGAAAGGGTTGGGATTAAAAATGATTTCAGTTTGAATCTCAAGCCAAAAAACACCGGAAGAGGTGTACGTACTCTAGGATAAATAACCTCATCGCGGAAGGAAGTAGCAAGGCGTGAGTGCGCAGAAGCGAAAAGCAGCTCAAATGACCTATAGACAGGCCCGAAACACGGTGAAATGGACTTTTTCAGTCCCAGTGCGTCATCTTTCGTTCGGTATCTCCCCATCAAGTATCCCCATCAGAGGGTGTTCCGGCGCCAGCTCTGGACGAGAAATACAGTGATGGTCGTGGCTCTCTCCGGCCGTCGCAGTGCTTGAATGTTAGATAATGTATCTGTGTCTCAACCCCTGGACTTGGCATTGGTATAACTCGTGCAGTCAGAGTTCACGACGAGAGCTAACACATTATGCGGGCCTGTGTGCGCTGCTATTAATCCACCAGCAAACCAAATGATGCTTTGTATATTATTATGAGCCCCTACTAGCCCTGAAAATTCAACTGGAACCAATTACCGGAACCAATGAACCTTGTGGAATGAGAAATTCGTGTTTTTACCCACTATTTACCCACTATAAAGACATATCATGTACCAGAAAGACATAACTGCCTAGCCTTGAACCTGGAATCCTATGAGTGAAGATAATGACACGTTAAAACCCCCAGAGAACGCGAGAAAAACCCGCATAACATATCCTACTCTACATCAGAGCATGCTTCGACCTAAATATTTAAATTCTAGGCAAGGGAACACATTCAGGTGAGCCAAAGCACTCCCATGAGTGCAGAATTTACTACCACACTCATTCTGTTATACGCTAGTTCCATTCACTTGTTGGAGATTTTTCATAATATAACGCACTTACCTGCACTTAAAGCCCTTTCAAGTTGATTTAATAGACTGACTGATACATAAATCCATAGTAAATTGTTTGTGCACATCCCGTGAGAGGTTTCGGCGCATTTGGGGACCACTGGCACGGCCCAAGGAGTTGCAATCCTGCAGCGCGCCAGGGCGCGCCGCCACGCGTCTCGTCACGGGGCCTGTAAATCCTGTAAATCCAGATCAATTTACAGTAAATTGATCCCACATAAGCGCTTACTTGCGCTTATGCCACTTATTGCGGGCGAAACAGCAACATTTCATTTCTTGTCCTTCATTTCACACTCTTTCTCTTCGCGATTTTCTCCAGCATCAATATCAATGCTATGGAAAGAACTTTGACACTCGTAGGAATTTTCGGACTTGCATTGCAGTTACTGGAGTGCATAGGAACCTGCACGGCATGTTTGCCGGCGCTGTTTGCGCACCTTTACTATCGGAGTTTGATTCCGTGTGTACCTTCGCGCTCCCAAGTTGTGCCAGTTCACTCCCGCATCCACGACTGGTTCACCGCGTGCGCGCTCGGATCCTATTGGATTTCGAATACCTCAAGCGTGCTGGCTTCGCGACATCACACCACACCACTGGGACTCGCATGCCTCCAACGACTTTTGACGACCAACTTCGGACTTTGGGGCTGGAGTCAGGCCAAATTCCCTGCATATTATCTTGAGCTCATCGGTATCTAGATCCTGCCGCAAATTTCATGCCTGGCCTAAATTTGCCTTACCAAACGAATCCGGCTCCACTGTCTGCTCTGCGACCCAATCCTCCCTCCGAATTGTCGTGCGTCGACACTGAAGAAGTTCGGGGTAAGGGAGTTCGGAATGCAGGCAAGGTGGCTGCCAGCAAATTGCATTACAGTAACTGTACACGAAGGGCTACAAGGTATGTCCACAGCTGCTACTACTTGCCGCCCCCTTTAACACCCCGTACAGATGAGCTCACGTTGCCTCCGCAGTTTGGCACGTAAAGCCTCTCGCACATGTGTGCTGGCCGCCCTCGTAACCTACCGAGTCTCCGGACCTCCCCCTGCAGCAGCAGCAGCCCTTCCCGCAAATGCAGACGCACATCCAGAAGCGCTACGACTTGCTTGGCGCCTCCAGCGCGCTCGCGCCTGCCCCTCCCGCGCAGATGCGGCCTGGAGAGTACCAGTGCAGCGTCAGCGTGGGGCTGCTTAACCGCCCGACGCACGTGCAAGGAGGAGTCACCGCGCAATACGCACACCTTCCGGGCGCGTCGGCGCCATACGCGACGCTCACGCGGGCGGAGACGTACACGTACGCGCCGCTGCCTTTCTCCAACCACTTCCCCGTCCACGTCCCAAACCACGACCACAAAACCGCAGCAGCACATGCAGCGCAGCGCAAGCGCGCTCAGCGTGTACCACGTCCCCCTGCCTGCCCCCGCTGCCACGAGCCCAACCAACGCGACCTTCAAGCAGATGCGCTGCCGCACCATGACGCCCACCCCCGAGCCCGAGCCTGCGCCTGTCTTCCAGCCGCTAAGGCTCCGCCCCTTGCGCATTCGCCCGCCCATCTCCATCGCCACGTCCGCCACGACTATCTCGCCCGCACCCTCGTCGGATGAGCAACACGAGCTGGGTGACGCCCGCGCACCGAGCTCGCTGACATTTGGCTCGCGCTCGTCGTCTGGGTCCGTCGAGCTCGACATGAGAACACTCCGTGCGTGGGGGCTGCCGCCGGTGTTCATGCGGGGGCACGCACACAATCGGTCGTCGTTACTTCCGGACGGCGCGCCGTTGCTGTGCAGCAGCCGGGCAGCACCAACATGCTGCTGGCACGCGAGACGAAGCGCGTGCTGGGGATGGGCAGGACGATGGGCGGGTCGGACGTATTGGGGTACGAGGAGCAGGAGCTCGATGCGTCGGACTCCGACTCCGATATCCCGAACGAGCTGCAGGTGCTCTTGTCTGTGTCGTGCACGCAGTCGCCCGTCGATGACACGCCGTCGTTCCGCCTGCCGTCGGTGCACAATGCGTCCGGGCCGCTGCCGCCCCAGGCTTGCCGCTGCACCTGCTGCTCCCCATCTCACCGTCATTGCCGCCGCAGCTCGAGCTCCCCGTCTTCAACGTCGAGCTCGTGGGCCACGCTGAGTTTCGCGCCGACTGCTTTCCCTGTGTACATACCAAGTCGGGCGCGTTTGCGGGCGGAGACGACACGTACGGGACTTCCCGGCTGTGCTCTCGTGTCAGCACACAGAGCTTCTGACGCGCCAAGGTCCAGCGTGCGCAAAGCACCCTCTTTCCCTGCGAAGGCACATGCAGCGTGCGGGTCAGATACGGTAGCAGGCGAGGGTTTGCGGGCAGGATTCGTAGGGGGGCACGCAGGAGATCCGAGTTTCTTTGTGGGTAGTTCTTTTCCCTTCTTTTTATCAGCCTAATTTCGCTCTCGCAGCACTCCAAGCCTTCTCATGCAGTGGAGAAATCTTTGATTGCCTACCTGCACTTTCCGTGTCCCTCGGGGACAAGAAAAGTGCAGTTAGGCAATCTATCAACTCGCCACGAGGCTGGCAATCTCCGGGTGGCGTCACGGGAATCCTGGACCCAGCGGAATTGTGCGGTAGGTCCAATCCGTGTCCGATTCGCTGGATCCAACGAACTAACCTCTTCGTTAGGACTCCCGCAAGCTCGCCCCGCCGCGTCTGCGCTTTCAAGTCCGAACGCGCTGCCGCCGCCGTCCCCAGTGCTGATGAGATCACATTGACCTCCGGGACCAAACAAGGTGTATGTCCCCCATTCTTTTCCCGATTGCCTTCGGCCAAAGAGCTAACACCTTCCTTGGGACCTCCTCCAGGATGCCCCGCTGGCCTTGAGCATTTCCAAGTCCGAACGCGCTGCCACCGCCGCTCCCAGCGCTCACACATTCGCCTCCCGGACAAAACAAACGGTACTTCTTGTCCGATTCCTTTTGGCCAAAGAACTGAAACATTTGTTAGAATCTCCGCAAGGATCCCCCGCCACATTTGCGCGCCTCCAAGGCTAGACGTCCTGTCGCCGCTGTCCCGAGTGTTGATGGCATCAGCATGCACCTCGGGACACAATAATGTCAGTAGTAGGTCGCTTCCAGTGCCGCACGCTTGACTCGCTGCACGGGCTTCTGCACCAGACGCCGCTCCACACGTACTTCCACTCGCCGCACTCGCTCGCGCCCCACCTCTTCGGCGTCTCACTGTTCTACAAGGAGCACTACGACCCGCTGTCGCCATGCCACCGCACGGACACGCTCACGCACTACACACCCGCATCGACCGCGTCGCGCTTCCAGCCTTCCTGCCCGCGTTGCCGTCCGCGCAGCACCCTCTCGTGCATGCGGTGGCAGCAGAGCACGTGAGGGGTGCGGGAGCAACATCGGATTGTAGGCCTTTCAATTCATGTCAGATTCACTTAATCCAAACAGCTAACTTCTTCGTTAGGATCCACCCGACGACGCCCCGTTGCATCCGTGCGCTCCCGAGTCGAAATGCGCCACCGACGCCGTCTCCAGGGGTGATGACATCGGCTCAGCACCTCCGAACAAATTACATTGTGAGTACTTCAATTTTGGCGCAATTTCTTTGATCCAAACTAATAGTCTCTTTATTAGGATACCCGGAGCGGCGCCCCGCTGCCCCTGTGCGCCTCGGGGTCGAAACCCGCCGCCGCCGCCGCCTGATGCGCTGATGTAATGACCAGGTACCTCCGGACAAAATCTACCGTGAGTACTCCAGTTTTTTGCTAGATTCCCTCGAACCAAACCGCTAACCTCTTTGTTAGGAGCCCTTCCACTGCCCCGCTGCGTCCGCACACCTCCGACTGGAAATACGCCGCCGCCGTTGCGCCTAAGCGCTTATGAAATCAGTCACGCACCTCTCAGACAAGACCAACTGTAAGTCTTTCAATCTTGGTCCAATTCTCTTGAGCTGACCCCCGCAACTTCTTTAGGACTCCCGCAAAGATGCCTCGCAGCGTCTGCGTACCTCTGGGTCGAAACACGCCACCGCCGCCGCCGGTGCTGATGGCGCTCCCCAATTGTAAGCCCTTCAGTTCTTGCCTGATTCACGTAGACTAAACCGATGATCTGTTCGTCGGGACCGTTCAAACTCAGCGACTCATGGTAGAGCCGCCGCTGCTGCAAACACCCGACTCGTGCACTAGGATAGGTCCCCCCAATTTGATGTACATGCTACGCATAAGACGTCGATCCTGTGGGGAGCATGCATACACTGTAGTGAACCTGTCGGTGCTGCACTCCAGCACCTGTCCTCATAATTTCATTCGACACCATACCTCGCCTCCTCTTGCATTACTTTTTTTGTCCCTGTTACAGACTTTTTACGAGTTAAATGTGCGAAAGCTCGTAGTGATGCATATATTACATATATGGACATTGTCGTTCGTAGTTCCCTAAGTAGAATGTGATCGCAATGAGACCGGATAGGAGAAATACTTTGCCCTTCTCCACCATGGGCATCGATGACCTTTGGAAGGTAAGCTTGTTCTTTTAGACCGCTCAGTTGGACTAAGCCTGCAGCAGATTTTGGAACCTACTTTCCAGACCCGTTCTTTCCGCCAGCTTGCATTGAAGAAGGGTTTCGAGCCAATCGCCGCAATACCGGGGTGGTTGTTATTGGTGTTGATGCAAGGTATGTTGTGCCCATGGATATATTTGTTTTGCTTGGGCTCAGACGACTCTTTACGCAGTGTATGGATGGTCCAGTGCCAAGCTGTCTTCTGGAATCCCCGACATGCACAAGCTGGCCAGAACCCCGAGCTGAGAACCTTATTCTACAAGTTGGCGCATCTTGGCGCATCTGGAGCAGTAGCGGTGTTCGTCTTTGATGGGGCGAAGCGTCCCTCTGTCAAACGCAATACCAAGGTCATCAAGAAACCGCATTGGCTTACAGCCGAATTTCAGAAAATGATTGCGCTGTTTGGGTTTTATTCATATACGGTAAGCTCGCCTCCAAGATAAAAAGCCGCCAAACTAAAGCTCTTTTGATCAGGCTGAAGGAGAAGCAGAGGCTGAGCTTGCTGCTCTCAACCGCTTCCGCCTCATTGACTTGATTCTCACGAGCGACAATGATGTCTTTGTCTTTGGTGCTACACATATGATACGAGGGTTCGTTGTTCGCTTTCTATGGCCCATTTTTCTCCTGCTGATTCTGGTGTAGTTTGAATAAAGATGCTCCGGACGAAATCAAGATTTATACCTCGAAGGCGATCGAAGACAAACCTTCTCTTGGGATCAAGTTGGGCGGGTTTCTTTTGATTGTGCTACTTTGCGGGGGGGACTATGATACCGTGAGTATATTTGTTGTCCATCTTCGGAAAAATCTCTGACATCCAGCCGCAGGTGGGCCTCCAGAAGTGCGGTATCAAAATCGCGCTGGGCCTCGTAAGATGTGGATTCGGGGACACCCTTCTTGCAGCCGCTCAAACATTGAGTCGAGAGGCCCTTCCTGATTTTTTTGCAACATGGCGTGAGGAGATTCGGTCAGAGTTGGCGACTAACTCCCGTGGCTATCTTCCGGGCAAATACCGTGCACTCGCGGGCTCAATACCGTCGGACTTCCCCGATATAAATATTGTGTTTCTGTATGTCCAGCCAGTCACGTCATGGTCGAATGGTGGCACGGCTCCCGACTCGTCCAAGTGGATCGGACGGGTTCCTGAACTCCCGGGCCTGGCACTCTATTGTGCTACAAAGTTTGGCTGGACGTCAGTCGAAATCAATTCGAAATTTAAAAAGTTGCTTTTCGACGGAATTTATTTCCGCCGTCTTCTGATGGTGAGTGTGTCTCGTCTTCATGCACAACGAATCTGAAAGATTTCGTAGCCCTACAGTGAGATTGAGATGCTCAAGGCCCATGTAATTCACGGCCGAGTTAATGAAGAACATCCGCCACTTTCTGCATTTCTGTGTATCCTCAAAGTACAGCTTGGGCCGGCACCCCTCACCCTCCGGACCTACACCGTACGAGTTGCGACTGGTCTTCTCACTCAGCTAATTCTCTCACGCCTGGATGATTCCGACTCGGTTAACAATTACGATTCGACTACAGCATCGGCGACCAAGAATATGGCGATCCCGGCCGTGCTCATTGAACGGTTCTTCATGAGGATGGTCAATCATTTTCAGAAGTTGTTGCCAGGACAAGTCCCCGATGATGCACCTGCCTTGGAACCCGTAAGTACCAGCTCTACACCGGGAATCTAGCAAACTAAAAATTGATTAGCTGTTGACGCACTTGGCTGGCAATCTGCCCAAAGTGCCACTGCCGAAGGCAGTAACTTGGCTAGGTCTTGTTGACCTGACCAATGACAAAGGGGAGACTTCGAACACTTCGCGCGTAGCTCCCATCGCTCCCATCGCGTCCGGCTCTGGTCGCAGCAATGTGTCGACAAAGGACTCTAAGGACGTCATCGATCTAACTGGAGACTCATCTGAGTCGGACGGTGCACTGGACGACGAGGGCTCGGATGATTCAGATGTAATGGTACTCAACTGAAAGTAGATCTAATGGTATAGACAGCGAGTATTGTATTGTCCATCTTTGGAAATATCTGGTGTGATCGAGATGAGGCCTAGTCGGGATGCGTCGCCGCTGATTAACCCCTATTTTTTTCTGGACTGGCCACTCGCTCACCCCGCAATGCGGACTCGCACAACGACATCGAAGGAGGTTGCTAGCAAACCCAAGTCATCTCCGCGAAAGAGAAAGTCCCCCACTGCCGATTTAGATGCACTCCGGAGCAAAAAAGCGGCCACACGCGACCAGTTCGGAGGATCCAGCAAGACCAAGATTGCTTACAAAGGCTACATCGACCGCGGAAGAGCTATCATCGCCGATATAGTCAAGGAGCGGCGGTTGAAGGAGAAGACTGTTCCTGGCTGGACATGTCCCGAAGGGATTGATACCGACGTCTTGGAGACAGCACTTGTGGGATCACCAAACAAGCATTCGGCACTGGCGTTGGAGTTGTATCTCACCCAGAAATGTATTGTTGAGGGTCTGGGAAAGAGTACGGGCGAGGGAATTCATGGAGCCTGGGCGAAATATTGGGATGAACTGTGAGTAATTTTGACAGTATATCTTGAGCCGATATTCAATGTGTGCAATCCAGGCCTGGGGGCAAATACGCAGGGGCATATTCATACAATGAAGAAACGGGAAAGGTGACAGGATGCCCAGCGCGGGCGGTCGAAATTCAAGCCTTTGTAAAATGCATCAAGACGAAGGCTCGCGTCAAAGGCGAGGCTGCCACCAGACGTCATGCCGAGGCGACTACAATCGAGGACATGAAGAAAATGATGGACTGGTCAGAGAGTAAGTGCTCGGCCGAAGCATTGAAGGAATGCAAACCGAAGGACCTTGACGCGCTTCTTCTGCTTCTGAAGCATGGAATGATCCGAGCATTTCTGTCCTCGGGTTACTCCCTGTGGACGAGGTAAGTTTCCATTATCCTTGTGCGTCAGCACTGAACCTGCTACGACTCTAGAAACTTCGAGCTTTGTCAATTGCAGGAGCGTGACTTGACGCCCGGGTGCAAAGGCCCCGCACCATATTATCTTCCATATATTGAGGTCTTCTTGGACAACCGAAAAGGATGGCAGCAAAAGCAGGGCTATGACGGTCCACTTAAAAGCAAGCACCCTTTGTCTTTGCTTTTGCGCACCCTCTAATATGTTCTCAGGCAATCATTATGATATTTACGAGCAGAAAGACACACCTGAGATCTGCATGTTCACACATGTCATGGCATGGAGGAAGGTTTACCGCCAACGTTTGGACCGGAAATTCGAGCCGGATGACTACATCTTCCCGTACATCGCACCAAACGGTGTTATTCACCCCAAGAAGCCGATGAGCCATGATCTAGTCCAAGACTACATCAATGAGTTTGCTGCCGGCGCGAGCATTAACAAGATCTTCACAACACACTGTCTTCGCAGGGGCGGATCTCAGTATAGGTTTATGTTCGCTGCAATTGGGAAGCGATGGTCCCTCAGCATTATTCGTTGGTGGGGTGGATGGGCCGAAGGCGAGCAGGTATTGATATTTTCTTTTGACTTGTCGCGCCGATCCTGATTCGTCACTTGCAGGTCGACACTTTGATGCGTTACTTGTTGGATTCATTGCAGAGCTACGAGTCCGGCCACGGAGACGCACTGAACCCACATCGTCTTGAGCCAGACAAAAGCTTCATGGGTGATCACGATGCTTTGAAGGCGCCAACTGTTGCCGAGTTCCGGACGCTTAGCGAACAGATCCTAACCAAACTCGACCATTTCTCCACCCATGTTCACACCTCCTGCCACTCAAACACTTCCTCTCATGCTCCGACTCCTGCCATGGCATCGCTCTCAATTCAGACAGTCTTTGGTGCCAACACTTCAAATTCCACTACCATTGCGACGGCGCCTACATCTTTGATTCCCTCGGCAACTTCTTCCCACATGTCGCATGCTGAACCAATTTTCGAGGATGCCCGAGTCCCCGGTACCTCCATTCCACTGGCGGGTGTATCGATTCCTGGTGTCGGGAAGGATTCAAAATCCTGGCGTCGTGCTATCGATCAATGGGAAAATGGCGACCCATCCACTGGTTTAATTCCTTTGAAGGATTGGCCAGCTGAATACTATAAAGGAAAAATGCGACTTGTAACGGGTGCGCTCTACTCTAACAGAAAGCTCCTGGCTACGGAATATAAACGGTAAGCCAGTGCACTTACCAATTGATAGAAATCTGACGAGCTTTGAAGATTGGGCAGCGACGACACTGTTTTTATGCAAAATTATCCGGAGCACACCAAGATAACACTGTTGCTAGCAGCGATTCGCAAAAATTCCGGCCGCACTCGTCCCGCTGCCCGCACCTAAATCAGTTTTATGATTACAAGTTTGCTGTTTACTATTCAACTCTACAGTTACATTCTAATTTACCTTAATCCTGTCTCTTGCCTAAATATTGTATGAAATGTTTAATTGGAAGAGATATGGGGATTTGAAAAAACTCGAGATGGTGCACATAAAAGAGATGCAAATGAGACGTGTATTTGGGATGAAATCAGAATATAGCTCCCAGCTAACTCTGATTCAACTAATTCCAGGGATATATGTGTGTGGTATCTATTTCTATCTATTTCTAAGAGCAAAGTGCGGCCAAGAGGCGCGGGACCAAAACAAGAGGAGGCGCGGAACCAAAAGGCCTCGCCCTAAACAGGAGTGGCTGTACTGATGCGATCATCGGCGATGAATCGGTCCTGGCAGATGCGATCATCAGTGATCATCGGGGATCAAAGATGAGGGGCTGTACGATAAGGCCGTAAATTACAAGTAATAAGTCATCCGAGTTAGTACGTACAAACAATAAACTACAGCATGTACATCGACTAGCTACGCCTCAGAATACATCGGCGGCAGCTCCTCGGTCCCAACGCCGCGTCCCGGCTCCAGGCGGAGCCCGCTGTCTCTGTGTACCAGCAACTTGAAGTCCCGCGCGGTAGGCACGTAGTCCTGCACCGCCTGCGTCTACTCCCGCTTCATCATCGAGACGCTCCGCGACACCGACGCGCCTGCCTGCCTGGGACGGGCACCCGCGGTTGTCGAGCTGGAAGCCGCCTCGCTTCCTTGGGGAGCCGCCTGTAGCTGGGCCTCCAAGACCCGGACCTGCTCTGCGAGGAGACTAGGGTCGCGCTCTCCGTGTGCTGGCGTGGCATCTTCCTCCGGAGCGGAGTTCGCAGTACGAGAGGGTGGGCCTGGTGACGCCGTACTTCGCGCGGCCTCCACATCGGAGGGAGGCCCCCATGGTTTTTCTCCGTCCGCTGACTTGAGGTTGCCCCGGCTGAAGCCGGTGCGTCGTCTAGCACGACGCCGCATCAGGGCGCGAGCAATGAGTAGAAAGGCGACGAGTGTGACGAGGGCGCCGACGACACCTCCTGCAATGGCTGCGGAGCGAGGCTTGTTTAGCGAGGGCGCGGGCGTCGGAGGCGGCGGCGTGGAAGAGCCCGGCGTTGCTCTCGTGGACGAGGGTATATTCGACGCGTTGGGGGGCGTTTCTTCGTCATCCGACCTGGAGAAGCACCATAATATATGATATGTCTTTCAAGGCGGGGAGTGAAAATACATACGAATAGATGATATCGCCAAACTGTGCCGAGTCCCCGGTAATATTCGGAGTGATTAGCAGAGTATGCAGCTCGTTGGACAGGGTCGTATTCTGATAACCCAGCCTGCTGGCACTGTATGCGGCGCCAGACCGGATAACGTCTGCCTCATGATTTCCATCAACCTCGATTTTGGCCGTGAAGTATTGCAAAGTTCCGAAGAATATATAGACCGAGTGCCTCGAGATGTAATTTCAGTTACAGGCCCGACCACGGTTTGTGAACCATGCCTGTGAAAGGGATTTGGATCTGACTGAAGGTCGAAGTTACCGTGTGGTCTATCATCAGGTGGAGAGGCGTCCCTGGAAGGCATGTGATGCGATTACAGGGCTCGTTGAAGAGGCTAGAATCCAAATAAGTAACCAGTGAGCTACCGTCGTCGATCGTGTGCTTCGTGAGCACTGGATTGCCGAGTCCAAAGAGCGATGCGGATGTGAAAAGCAGCGAGTGGTAAGGTCTCATCCTCGCCGAGAGGGACCTGGGATATAGGTGCTTAGGAGGAAGGGTGACAGAGGGGAGGAAAAGAGATATATGTGTGCACGGTAACAATGGGGACGACCATCTGTCAATTATGGACAGCAAAAACTCTAAGGCTGTTCTCCCAACAGATGAGTTCCGAATATGGATAAGCCGTTGACGCTTTGTGGGTCTTGAAACAGCTTGTTCGCATGGTATCTGGTTTTTCGAATGTGCCATAAAGCCGCGAAGCTGGAAGAGCTAACGAGTAGAGAGTGGAGCCCTCATGATTTCGGCAGAGCGCAAGCCAACTGGACTGAGTGACCCAAAGACAAAATCTATGATTCTATTCCCAGAGACATTCAAGCTCCAGCAGATCTCGAGAACCTTGTGGCGGTATACCGTGGCTTTTTTTCCCAGATATCCTGGATTGAGGCGGAATCTCAGTGCGAAAGTGAAGGTGCTAAGTACGAGTTGGTGGAAGAAGACAAAGAGCGGGACAAAGCGGTACAGCCACACAGTATTGATCCGGATTGATCCGAAGATTCTTGCGTCGGCAACACGTCGGCAATTTCGATAAAGGTTGGCGCGAAGCTGTTAGTAGGAGATCTTCGGGGAGGCAGGTCCATTTAATCTCAGATCTGTCCGTGCTGCGCGTGGATGTGCATTTTTCTAAATCCAATGTGAACATAAACATACTCCCATGGCCATCTTGGACTTGGTCTGGTATGGCAGTGCAGTTACAATTACAAGTGAGGGTATCTCTTCTGAGCTTGGAGAAATTACATCAGTGCTGTCTCAAACTTTTTCAAAGGCACGAGAGTGGGGCCGCATCCTGACAAGCAATGCAGAATATACAGGTAGCACTGGCGAGCGCCCATGGTATGCGGATTCAGATGATTTATGCGTGGTGTAAGGTAGCTGTTGCCAAGCTGTTTTTCCGATTCCACCTATGCCCAAGATAACCTCCAGAGCTTCCTCGTGCAGCAGAAGAAACGACATCTCTGACTCAGGTTCTGATTCCCGATGAATTATTTTGGGAATTTTAGGCCGCAGGAAAAATGTCCTTTGTTCCACAATCAGCAGGAAGATTTTGCCTGCAGCCCAACTGGAGAGCATCAAAATCCGAGACTGGATTCGCATCAGATGACTCATAGAAGTTAAACATCTATGTAAGGGAGTTTTTATCTGTTTTTATCTCTCCATGTTCCGCTCGCCTCAAGCTTGTCTACTAGTATTTCCATTTCGGATATTTGTTTAGTGAGCTTGACCAGTTCCAGCCTGAAAGAAGTCAGTCATTCGGATGTCGGAGGTCCACAACAATCACAGCAAGAGTACTGAAGGTGTTTGCAGCTCAGTTGGATATTGTTCAAGCTATGTTGCGATTTTCTTCGCCTTGAAGAAACCTTTAATTTTTCCGCGCTCCTGCTGAGACCGTAACCTCAACTGAACATGGGGAAATTCACCACCCCAGCATTTTCCATAATAACTAATGGCATGGAGTGTGTTGAGGTTACGGTTGCCAACAAGTCCACACTTTGTCACGTTTGGGCCAACTTTGATTTTCAGTTTTCTGGTGCTCGGAACTCATGTTGTTTATGCTACCAAGGCGTCTAGGGTCTCTATATGTGTCATTGCTACTGTACGTACTCCTGAATATATATGGATGTTGTACGAGGACAAGTATATCATTTAGCACGGTCCAGACACATATTTCTTGATGCACCGAGCCAAAGTATGCCCCTTTCAGGTCTCCACGAGGCTGGGCTACTTGAAGGTCAGTAAGTACTGTGCATCCCCAATGGCAGAAGCCTCCAATGTCCCATTACTCGTCGGCGCCCCCCAAACGGGCCATGGGTCAATTTACGCGCTGTAATCCTCATAGGATTGGGCCCTAAGGTGACGGGGTGTGCGGGATAGATGTGTCGGATAGCTATGACGGTATTTATCGTCAAAAATTATTGACACACTTTCGGGAACATTGTACAGTGCACGTAAGGTGTATTTGGTGTACATTCAACTGCAAAATGTAAATTTCTGAGGCTGCAGGTACTTGAATTGTGAACAGTCTAGGCCCCAAGTTTGGGCATGCACAGAATATATATACAAATGAATTGAACTGGGTTGAACTTTGAGTTCATCACCAGATTGTCGTGACTCCGGTGATCACGGCCCATAGTAGCTCGGGCTCCTCGGTCCGAAATGGGCACCTTTTATTTTGTGAAAGGGAGAGCTCCGATATTTTACTTCAGACACTTGTGTGAAGCCAACCTATGGCCAGCAGAAAAAATGACAAAGGGTATTGAAATGGTGTGATTTTTCTAGGACCTTGAAAGGTAAATTGAAACTGATCTCTCCAGCCCAACCATTGAAAGTATGCCCTGGTGGTGGGATTAAGGCCTGTCTTGTGGCCTTTTATTTGGCTGATTCCATCGCGCTATGACGCCATGTGACCAGACATGCGGCCGGGACAAGTTCATTGTTCAACTTGTGATTGTGCAATGTTCATGTTGTAAAGTGCACGTGAGAAGTCCATTAGGGTGTTTCAGAATTAGATATTTAAGCCTCAACTTGAGCCTCAACTTGGACCCCAACTTGGCATCAAGTTGGGGACCAAGTTGGAGCCGAAAACCAAGTTGGATGTCAAATTAGGGTGTTTCATAATTGGATTTTGGGGCCCAACTCGTACCTCAACTTCGACCTCAACTCGGGGCAAGTTGGGGTCGGAGTTGGGGCACGAAAATCGAAGTTGGATGTCAAGTCGAGGGTAGGACCTCGACTTGACATCCAACTTTGCCCCAACTTCTGCCCCAACTTTAGCCCCAACTTTGCTTGCAGCACAAGATCTGATCCCCAAACCTCAACTCTGCCTCAACTCTGAGAAAACATCTGCTCAGGTGTTTCACAATTAAGTCCCCAACTCATGCCTCAACTCAAGGCAAGTTGAAACCAAGTTGAGGCTGGAGTTGGGGTGCAAGTTGAGGTCAAAAAGTCAATTGTGAAACACCCTATTGTGCATAGGACCTCGACTTGACATCCAACTTGGCCCCAACTTGGGCCTCAACTTGTGCCCCAACTTCGCTTATTGGGCCTGCATCACATCTTTCTGATACCCGAATGTCAACTCTGCCTCAACTTCGCGAAATCATTTACTTAGGTGTTTCATAAACAAGGCCCCAACTTGAACCCCAACTTGGCTCAAGTTGGGGCCAAGTTGGGGTCAAGTTGAGGCTCAAATATCTAATTCTGAAACACCCTATTATTGCTGTACTAATAGTACATGTTTTTTGACGAAAAAAGCTTTTATAGATAGCTGGTCGATCCATTCTACACCTGAGATCAAGTGTGCGCAGGGTTCTGTTCAAGCTTGTTGATCCAATAGTGTACAGAAATAATAATTTTTCAATAACTGGCCGAGTAACGAAGACACAAGCACAAACCTCAGGCTGAGTAGCCAGTCCACAACCAACCTCTAAATCACACTAATACCTCCCATGCTGGTGAGCCCCAATCACATCAAGAATGGTGCCTCCTGCGCGGTTTTTCGGCCGTGTTTGCTGGACTGATTGATTGAACGACCCTCCTAATCACTTTAGCCTGCATCCCTGGTGCTTGAGAGAGGCTCCAGAGGGTATTTGGCGCAGTAGAAGATGTACAGAAGAACTTTGGAAGAGGTGGAAACAAAGTTGATCCAAACCAATCAAAACGTGGACTTGTTGGCAACCGTAACAGGTCAAATGGATGCGGTTGATGCATTACCGGATTTTGTTACACCATTTCCAGGCGGAGAATCTC
This sequence comes from Mycena rosella, assembly GCA_029378255.1. Taxonomy (NCBI): domain Eukaryota; kingdom Fungi; phylum Basidiomycota; class Agaricomycetes; order Agaricales; family Mycenaceae; genus Mycena; species Mycena rosella. The sequence continues at coordinate 73,908 of JARKIE010000248.1, forward strand.
CCTTGATTCTAGTAGGCCGCATTCGGGTCATGAGTGCTCTGAAAATGTCGGGTAGAATCCATGCTTGCCTGGATGAATGCAAATATCAACATGCCAGTTGCTGTCGCGGTTTGTAGGAACGGAATATGCGCGGCTTCTGCCGTAGTTATTACAGCAGGGGTTGCATACATTCCAAAAGCATATTCAAATATACCTGGACGACGGTTATGATAAATTCGTGTTGGATTGAAAATTTACGGGAGTACGAGGGCGGAGTGCCAATTCTCGATGACTCGGACTGGCTAGATCTGTGTCAATGAGAATGATCGTCTCCGGCGACGCCGGATCTTTCTTGAAATAGTGGGGTTGTGTAAACGAATAGGAAACTCTGATAGGATGTTATTCGAGGTAACCGTATCTCCCGCGGAGCCTTTCGACTCTAAATAGGTTCAAGTCCCGAATGAGCCAAATTTCCGCATCATGATCAACAACTCCGCGGCCACGTGGTGTGTTTGGACGACAGATATGTTTAAGTTAAGCTTCCCCTATTGTATGCGCGCTCGTTTGCGCGAAGTCGCGCCGTTGCTTCTTTTCGATGAGAAGACGTCTAGAGTCGGCAAAAACCCCGGCGGAGGATCGCCAAGGAAACGCGGAAAATGATGAGCTCACGGCTTGATGTCACGGTCTCCCAGCGTGTAGTGGGCGTGTTTTCCCATCCTTTGTTCTCCCCACCTCTTTCTTTCCGCCATGGCGCATTCTAACCGGGATTCGAACTCCATCCGCGCCTCGGTCTACGACGTCTTCCTCGAGCTGGGCGCCTTCGACGAGAACAGCCGCGTCGCGGACTGGATCTTCAATGATCCCAGCTACGTCCTGCCGGACCCGGACGAAGTCGCCTCACGTTCGCCGCACGACAATGTCAGATTCATCGACGACGCACAGCGAGAGCAGGCTCTCCAGTGGAACGCAGCAACTGTCGCTTCGCAGGCACGGAGTAAGACGAGCACGCCGACCTCGTCTTCGAAGTCTTTCTTTACCCCCAAGCTTCGGACCCCCTCCAAGTCTAAATCCACGTCGTCCTCTAGCAGGTCACCGAGCGGGGACGGGTACGAGACGGACGAAGGATATGTTTCGGCCTCGCCGAGCACCCCGAAACAGAAGTCGCGGGTGCGCGCCGTGTTCAGCCTGTCGTCCGCCGCCAGATCTAGCCCCCAGCCGACGGAGACTCCGACGAAAGTCCTTCCTGCCTTGCCTCCAATCCGGGAGAGACTGACTCGCGCTGAGTCTTCCTCCTCCCTCGCAAAAGCAAAATCGTTGTTTCGCAAGCGGCCGAAATCTCCCTCGGAGGGTACGGAGGACGACCTTCAGCAGTGGCATGAGGTTTCGGCCTTGAGACCCCGCGCCTTTAACCCTTCCGCCGCCAATGGGGTGCCGTTGGCGCCGCCCACCAGCTTTCGGCAGATTATCACCCCTGCGAAGGAAAGCGGAGATAGCGACAGTCTGTCTCACGAGCGGCTTTCCTTCGCGCTTCCTCGGACGATATTCCGTTCCATCAGCATCACAAAGCGGGCTACGCTGCGGCCTCGGCCGCCCTCGTTGAACCTAGCCGACGACGAACCCGCACCGCGTCTCGCTACATCCCTCCCTGCATCCCCATTCATTCTTGTCACCGAGGGAGCAGGCGCCGGTGCTTCTCCTGGTCCAAACACGCCCTTTGTCTTCGTATCCGCAATCGACAATCCAACCCCGCTTAATTCCGCGCGCTGGTCGCAAGTTACCTCGATGACCGCGCCAATGTTCCCTCTGTCAATCTCCAGGACGATGAGGCGCAGCATGGTCCTCGACAACCTGGAGCCGGCCTTCCCCCGCCTCCGACCCAGCAGCTCCTACGCGTCCTTGCCGGACGTGTCGGCTGCACGCTCCGTCTCCCCGTATGAGTTGTACAACCAACCAATTCCGGGTATCCAACGCGGGAGGGAGGCCCCGTTTCCTTCCCGGCCAATCCTACCCCAACCGTTGTCCCGCACCGTCGAGGCCGGCTTGGGCGAATCGAGGATGGCGACGATTCAGCGCTATCGCGAGTTCTCCGAACAATTGGTGGAACTCACGCCGTATACGTATAAGCGATTCACGAGCATGTAAGATTGATATATCCATATAGAGTTTACTCGTTAATACCTAGATGTTTCCCGGTTGTTTCCCGGTAGTAATTGATTGTTCGGGGTGGTTGTTATCCCTTGTTTGCATGACTCCTGGCTCTTAACGCCGCCGTGCATCGCGTAAGCTCCCCCCCCTACCCAGGCCGGTCCCCAGAGCGACTCCGGCATCCGTAGAGCATATATATGCCGTCGGCAGAGCTGCTTTGGACGCTGGACGCCCCAATCTTCGCTACTCCGTTTTATGACCTCAAGTGCCAGAATTTCAAGACCGAATACCGAACAGCTGCGCCTGAGTCTGGATTCATGGGGAGAATCTGAAGAGGTTTGCCGCGGCGAGTGTTGTCATTCACTTCTATTCACGCACACTCGGCACAGATGACGGCTGGCCCCTCTTCTCATTGGACTCTCAGCGCGGCGACGCCCTCGGACCGCTATCCGTTCTCGCTCAGCGCCCATGGTATCGAGTCCTCAGCGCGTAGCACCTCGACTCGTGCTTCGTGCTACTTTGACGCCCGTGACGACCCCGGCGGTTCGCCTTCGTCCCGCCTTATCAAGTTCGGCACTCCGATTCTACGACATCGTCCCCGGTCCTTGTGTTGAAGCTGTATAGAAGAATACGCGCGAGGAAGAAAATCACACATGCAGCATAGTCATCCGCGAAGGTAGTCGGCAAATTCCTTCGCTTGTCGACGCATAGCCCTTCGCATGAAATCTCGCAAGGGCCGCCCCACAGGCCCCGGAAATTGCGCCGCCCCCGGCCCCAGCGTCTCCGAGAGGACGTTGAAAAATGGAGTCCGTTCACCTCTGAGAACATGACTCATTTCAAACCGCCCCCCGCCTGTTCCTCGAAAAGAGAACGAGGCCCCCGCAGCTCGCTCGTGGCATCTTCCAACCCTATTTCGCAGCCTGAAATCACAACGCGCCCCTCGCGTCACCGAGATTTCTGCGCCCTTTCCGATCCGGGATCCCCCCACACGAATTGTGCGGGATCTCTCGCCGGAGGGTGAGTGGTCCAATGCGGGAAAAACTACGTAGAAAGCGAAACGGCCCCCGCACACCCTGCACTGAATTTCAGCACGGAGACGGGCGCGAAAGTTTCGCGGGAGGTCCGCCGCACGAAATCCCAGCACCAGGCGGTTGGGCTGTTGGATTGAAGTATTGTGAATACCCACCGGTACGGTCTTCGTCATTGGCAGATGCGACAAGTGTACGAGGCAAGGACCGCTCGCTTCGAGCTCCCACCATACAATTGACTCGTTGAATCTGTCGAAATTATTGTTCCTTGCCGAGATATACGTTTGGATTGAATTCACAGAATACAATGCTTACAACAGGAGCAAGAAGAAAATGTAGTATGGGTATAATATTGAACCAGTCAACTGCAATCTTACTAGATGACCTCCCCATCGAGAGCGATCAGGACAAGGTTTGTGTCCTGTAAATTGGCAGCAGTATGGTCCATGGCGAGAGGCGTGCGGGTCTCATCGCCAGCCAACATGAGTGTGTACCCCGTCTCCCTGTTGAGTCTCTGTTTCCGGCACACACGATCGAGGACATCATCCATGCGCGTGTCTGGTGGTCTAGACGGGCGTTAAGATACACATAAAAGACCTTTAGAGGCTGAAGCGTACACGCGTAGAATCATGGATATAGCTCCTGAATTCCGCATCATGATGCGGAGGAAAACGTCGGGCGTGTCTACGCCGCAAGGGACGTTCCGAGTCATGGGCTTGGAAAATATTGGATGCGGAAGGCCTTGCGGATATGAAAGCTGCTCGGCCATTTCCTCGGAGAGACCCTGCGCAGCCCAAGTGAGATAAAGTTCCCCGGTGAAGGAGATATCACACAGTATATGTGTGGTTCACTGGGTCCACCCCGACATGTATTCTGTGTACGAAGTCAAAGGGAATGCTGGCGCCTACGTTGGAACGATAGTAAATCGCGTCCTGCCAGTCTTGGGTGGACTTGAGCACTTGTAGTTTGGAGGTGATAAATCCACTCACCGTATAAATCGTTGTCCCCATGGAACGTTAACAAATACTGAATATTGTTGGTCTTCAGACGGAGACAATACGGTTTAAGGTCCGTGCGCTCGAGCTTGGCGATATCAGACGTGAGAATGACGGATCGCGGAGGCTTGGTCTGCAGGAAACGGTATGGATAAGTAAGAGTCGCATTCAAGTGGTCGTCGAGCTTGCCGCAGAAGTGTGTAGCGCCAGGTGGGTGTCCGTCAGCACTAGCCAGTTGATCTTGCCGAAGAACCAGCTTCGCATTGGGGACTCTTCAAGTTCCACGCACACCGGGCCCTGTTTCACGGCTTTCCCTCCGTCCCTGATTCCATTGGTCCTCGAGTAAGGCGGCGGTGTTGAGCGTGTCCTTCTTCCTCGAAGAAACGGGGTTCCAAGGTTGAATCGAAATCGCACGTCGACAGTCAGCGAACAGGTGGGGACCTCGTCGTTTGGCTGCAAAGTTGCACGGGAAGACATGGCCAACGGTGGCCGCAAGACAGCTCTAAATAGGGCGAATAGGCGCCCGTGCACAGCTTTGTGTTTTCGGGAGATGACTCAACCCACGCCAGCCATGTGGCCGTGGAATCACAAAAAGAAAATGCTGTGAACCGCTGTGAGCCTAGTCGCCGGTAGGCTGTCGAATAGATGCCGTGCAGATCGAGGAGGTACAAATTAAAAAGGCAAAACAATTACAGAGTTACATGATGAATACACACATAGAAATATAACCGCAATCAGGCAGAATCAGGCTTCATTGGGTATGGCTGTTGAGGCACGCCGTTTGACCATTACCAACTCTCGCTTTCCCTCAAGATCTGCCACTGTGCGATCCATTTCCAGAGCCTCGACGCCGCCGGCGAGCGCGAGCGTGTACTCGGGAACTTGGAACCGCATTTTCCAACATATCAGCTTGAGGACGTCTTGGATCTGCATCTCCGGAGTTCTAAAAATCGAACCTGAGCATGCTAGTAGTAGCGGCCGGCGAGGACGCACACAGTAACGCTCGTGAGATGCGTTTCCTCGGGGAATATTTTGAGGTTAATGCGCAGCAAGGTTTTCTCGACCGACGACCGAGGCGTCGTCGCGGTCTCATTTTCTCTGTACAGGACCTTCGCCCATCCGTGCGGAAGCCCCTGTGGTATTTCTGAGCGCCGGTGGAGATTATTTGCGGGAAGGAAAGACGGACCGTAAACCCTCCGTTGACCGGATCGACCGAGGCATGCGTCTCGTGCACGAAGTTGTAGGGCACCCCACCACCCGTCGAGCGAGCGGATATGTCGTCTTGCACCCTGAGCAAGGCAAGTTCAAGCGGCCGCTATATATGCGGATGCAATAATTATAGAGACCCACCATACAAATCGTTATCATTCTCGAAGGTCAGCACGTAGCGCCGCGCAGTCTTCGTCTCGAGCGTCAGGCCGTAGGGCACGAGCTCCATGCGCTCAACTCGTGCGATGTCGGAGAGCAGAATGCGGGATCGCGGAGTCTTCGTCTGGCAGGACTCATGAGAACCGCAGCGTTCTAATGAGGAACCAGCTTACCTCAGAAGGATGCAGTGCCAACTGCGTCTCGCTCAAGGTGAGCCACCTGTCCTTGCGGAACCAATTCCGCGGATGGACCCCGCACTCCTTGACGCGGACCTCCCCCTGCCGCACCACATCCGACTTCACACCTTTCTTCAACACAGACGGGCCGGACACCTGGATTTTGTCGCCCGAAGTCGAATCGAAGATTTCTCCCTGGATCCAGACAGGAGGGGCGCCTCCGTCTTCTTCGTCAATTTCATGAACCGAATTTTATACGGCGGCAGGATGCGGAGGTGGGTCTCGAGCGCGTACGACCCGCCGCACCGGATTTCGTGTGTGAAGGACATGATGCTGGTGCCAAAGCCAAAGCCAATGGACTCTGGTGGAGGGAGGGAATTCGCCACGAAGCTAGCGTGGAGATTTACCCTACATTTTTGTAGGGCGTCCTTTTCGAGATAGATTGCATCGTAGTTACCTGCGGCAATAGCAACAGAGATAGAGCAAAGCTGCCGGCATCACACGGCCGGCGGAGGAAGCAGAGACGCGCTCACGTGCACGGGGTCGCAATTAGCGTCCGCGTCGCGTGCCCCGGAAGTAGATTGTGGGTTTTTGTCGAATGACCATGGGCCGTCGAGTCCTGCATCCGATTTCACATCAAGCCCGTATATTGAAGATTCACAAGCTATTCGTACACAAATACAGCTGCAAGCTCGCACCTCTGCCCGACACCACTCTTTTATTCCTGTGCATGCCAGCGTCTTGGGGGGAATACGCGCTCAGACAATAGGCAGCGCCTCGATGTTCCAGTAGCTCTCCGCGTACTCCATGATCGCCCGATCCGAGCTGAACTTGCCCATCTACGCCACGCACGCATCACCTCAGCAAAACGCTGACCAAAAAAAAGATAAACGCACCTTCGCGCTCGTGCGGATCGACTTCTTGACCCACTCCGTGCGATCAAGGTACGCCTCGTCCACCATCGCCAGCGCCGCAATGTCTACACCACACCGATATCAGCGGAGCCCACTGGAGGAGACGGCACAATACGCACAGGAATCAAAGTCGTCCGAGAGCAGGTAGTGGTCGCCCTGGCGGATGGTATTGAGCAGCGGCTCGTACACATTCGCGTCGCCAAACAGCCCCGCGGACACCTGGTCGAGCACGTGCGCGAGCGCCGGGCACTTCTCCTCGATCGGGACGGGATGGTACGTGTGCTGGTACCGCAGGTCCTCGACGGCCCTACAAGCGCGCAGCGCGGTCAGCACTTAGCACTTGACGTCGATAAAGGCATGAAAGGGGACGCACGGGGTGAGGTGTCCGAAGAAGACTAGATGAAGCGCAGACGCCTGTCAGCGGCCGCGCCGGAAGGGACGAAATAGGAATAGAAGGTACGCACAGACGTTGCTCTCCCCAACCTCTTCCGCGATCTCAATATTCGCACCATCTACAACCCAACGCGTGTCAATCAGCCGCCCGCGCACATAGCAGAAGCCCCAAGTAGCACGGAGCACGCACCGACGGTCCCGAGCAACAACCCGCCATTAAGGCAAAACTTCATGTTCGACGTCCCCGACGCCTCCGTGCCCGCGGTCGAGATGTGCTGGCTGATGTCCGACGCGGGGATGAGCACCTCCGCGAGCGAAACCGAGTAGTCCGGCAGGAAGTACAGCGAGAGCAGGTCCTTCGTGTCCGGATCCGCGTTGATCACCCGCGCGACGTTCACGATGAGGCGAATGGTCTGGCCGTGTCAAGTAAGTATACATATATGGTATGACGGAGGAGGGGAAAGGGACGCACGAGCTTCGCGATGTAGTACGCGGGCGCGGCCTTGCCCGCGAAGAACACGACGCGCGGGTTGACCTTCTTCTTCTCCTCCGCGCTCATCTTCTTCACGTGAGGTACCGCTAAACGCCCAGTCAGCACGCCATCTCCGCACACCCAGACGGCACTCACATGGATGACACCCAAATATTCAGCGTTTGGCGCTACCACCCACCTATCACACCCACTCCTCTGCGCAACCAGGACCACAAACGCACCTTATACTCATGCAGCCGCTTAATCTGCACATCAAACATCGCATTCGTGTTGATCTTGAGGCCGAGCGTAACCTCGACGTGGTGCGCCAGCCGCTCCTTGTTGCGCTGCTTGATCGCGGCCCACTCGGTGCGGAACGCCGCGTCCTCGGCGCACGGCAGCAGCTGCTCGAGCATCGTGAGGTCCTTGAGCCACGCGGCCTTGTCGACCTTGAGCGTCTTCGAGATGAGCGCGCTCAGCTCGGGGTTGCACTGGTCGAGCCAGCGGCGCGGCGTGACTGCGGGCGCAGACGCATAGATGAGCGGATGCACGAGGAGGACAGAGAGGGGGCAGACGTACTTCCGTTCGTGACGTTCCCGAACTTGCTGACGCCCTCAAACTCGACAAAGTCCTTGAGGATCGTCGTCTTGACGAGCTCGCTGTGCAGCTGTACGACCAGCACTTAGCCGGGTATAAGGAGGGGGTGGGGGAAGGACACGCACCTCCGCGACGCCGTTGACCTTGCGGCTCCCGATGCACGCCAGGAACGCCATGCGCACCTGCTTCGGGAAGCCCTCCTCGATGAGACTCATGCGCCCCAGCCGGTCGCGGTCCCCGGGGAACTGCTTCTCCACCGCTGCAAAGTCCGTCAGCGCCGCGGAAAGCAGGAGAGACGCAAAGGGAAGGGGATGGAGTAGAAGTAGAAAGAAGGCAAACGCACACTGCAAGAACAGCAGATTGATATCATAGATAATCTGCATGTGCCGCGGCAGCAGGTGCTCGAGCAGCGGCACGGGCCACTTCTCGAGCGCCTCGGGCAGCACGGTGTGGTTCGTGTAGAAGAAGGTGTTGGTGACGATCTGCCACGCGGCGCCCACGAGAGCTCCTCGTCGTCGAGCAGGATGCGCATCAGCTCGGGGATCGCGAGGGTGGGGTGCGTCTGGGGAGGAGCGGTCAGCGAGAGGAGGAGGAAGGAGGAGGAAGACGCACGTCGTTGAGCTGGATCGCGACGTCTATATAGACGACGGGTGAGTGGGCGCAAGCAGACGGGATGGGGGGACGTACAGTCAGGGAACTCGGTGATGGGCTTGCCGATGTTCTTGAAGCGGCGCAGAATGTCCGCGAGACTCGCCGCGGTCCAGAAGCTAGTATTCCCAGTCAGCACCCGCCCCAGCCCTCAAAGAAAACGCGACGCGACGCACTACTGCTGCTTGAGCCGCAGCTCCTTCCCGAACGTCGTATGGTCATTCGGATACAGCACGCTCGTGATCGCGGCGGCGCTGTTGCTCGCCTCGACCGCGCCCTCGTAGTTGCCCGCGTTGAACGAGTTGAGGTCGAACCCGCGCTTGGGCTTGCTCTCCCACAGGCGCAGGTTGTTCGTCGTCTTGGTGTAGCACCCGGGGATCATCACGTCGTACGCGACGGCGAGCACCTCCTGCCCGCCCGTCCACTGCGCGCGCAGCCCGTCGCCGATGCGCTCCGCCTGCCCGTAGAAGCGCACCTCGTACGCGACGTCGAGCCGCGGGAGCTCCCACGGGTTCTGGTTGTCGAGCCACGGGTCGGGCGCCTGCGGGCGTCCTCAGTGCGAGTTACTTTGTGAAGGGGGAGACGCGCACCTCGAGCTGGTTCCCCTCGGGCGAGATGAGCTGCTGGAAGATGCCGTACTTGTAGCGCAGGCCGTACCCCCACACGGGCAGCTCCTGGCTCGCGCTCGAGTCGAGGTAGCACGCGGCGAGGCGGCCGAGCCCGCCGTTGCCCAGCGCGGCGTCGCGCTCCTGCTCGAGGATGTCCTCCATGCTGAAGCCGAGCGTCTTGACGCCGTTCGCGTACTTGTCCTTGAGGCCCAGGTTGAGCAGCGCGTTGTCGAGCGTGCGGCCCATGAGGAACTCGAGCGAGAGGTAGTACGCGCGCTTGGGCGCCTTGCGCGTGTATTGGAGGGAGGTCTCGTTCCAGTTGACGAGCAGGTTGTCGCGCACGGAGAGGGCGGAGGCTTGGTAGGCGCCGAGGGTGTCTGGGGAAGGGTTAGTGTGAAGGCTAGAGTTTGAGGAAGGGGCAAAGTAGGCCAAGACGCGATTCGCCGCCGTTAAAGCTCTGTCTCGCCAATGCGCTTTCGTCGACGCGACGCCATCCATAAAGAGCTCTGCCCCGCGCTTTAAGCAACACCATGAAACCAGCGGAGTGCGTGATTCAGGCGATCGCGGCAGAATCCGCGACCGAATCCCTGTGGCATTCGGTGTAGCAAGCAACAGGCGAGCTTCCGTAGCGCACGCAAAAAGGCGAAAGGAATGGGGTTTGAAAAAGGGATGCGATTCGCCGCCGTCATTAGATTGGAGCTGCGTCTCGCCAAGCGGCCCTGCGCTTTCGTGCCATCGAGCTCTGCGCCGTGCTTTAAGCAAGACGATTCAGGCGATCACGGCAGAATCTGCCGCCGAATCCCTGTAGCAATCGCTGGACGAAGCACTGGGCGAGTGTCCGTAGCGCACGCAAGAAGGCGAAAGTAAGAGTAGAGGCGGCGCCCCGATTATGCTTCCGTCGACGGCGAAACACGATCGACACGAGCCCAGTAAAGGAATTTGGAGAAGGAACAAAGTAGTCATTGGCCAACGGCATCCAGCCTATGAAGAGCTCCGGAGAAACGTCTCCGTGGTTTAAGCAAGAGCGCGAAGGCTCCACGCGTAGTGGCAATCGGTACTGAGCCTCCGTAGGGCACGCAAGAAGGCGAGTACGCAGCCAAAAGCCAGCCCGATCGACACGCGCACTCACCAAGATTGTATGGCTGCCTCGCCAGCGAAGTCTGGACATGGTTCACGAACGACTTGGTGATCGACGCCTCGTCTGCACACACACGGTCAGCGGCGTCCTGCCCGTTCTTTAGCGCGCGTACCGGTATCGACATCGCGCATGGCGCCCTTCCAGACCTTCTCCTCGCCCCTGGGCCACTTCTCCTTGCCCGACGCATCCGTCTCGGGTAGATAACCTGCAAACGTGGGCGGGCACTTGAGCACAATGGATGCGCGTCGAGGGCGTATACGCACCGGTGAGGGTCCTGACGTGGCGGCGGGGCCGCACAGGCTTGCCTATCGACTTGGGGTCGATGAAGGTCGACATGGTCGAATGAAGAGGCGGGCCTGGCGCGTTCCTTTTATAGCAGATAGACGCCGAGCCTGGCCCTTCCCACGTCACTACGTCATCGTACTATCTTATCGCCAACCCCGTTCAACTCTCGCCGGTTTCAACATCCATAGCCTCCTCGCACTCGCGCTCATCCAATTAATCGATGCAAGGTAATAAAAAATGCTACAGCCCAATGTTTTCGTAGGCGACCAAAGGACAGTCTACCACATCCACCCCACCATCGCAACGCAGTGGCATCGCTTACTCGCCGGGGATGTAGCTACGTAGCCCGCTCACTATTTCCCGTCCGTGTGTCAAATACAAGCTCACGCGCGAGCTTTCCGACGACGTTCTATAACGTTAAACAGCCTGCAGAACGCGGGTGACGCAATGCAGAACGCGGAGAACCTATAAATGTGACGCCACCGTGAGCTCATCTCTGGAATGCGGACCGAACGCGCTTCGACCGCCGCTTCGAAGTGGAGTTAGGAGGGCTTGGGCGACGGGAAGCGGGAACAGCGCGCGGGAATGGAGGGTCATAAAAGACGACAGGCTTTGGCCTGCGAAGTTGCGGGTTGCGAAGAACGATCACCAGACCCGGGATCTCAAAGGAAATCTGAAGGCCAAGCCAATACGATCGAGGAGTGAACGGGCCGGAGAGTTCAAGGAGAAGTTCCAGATGCACAAGAGAGCGAGGTCCGAGGAGCAGGAAAGAGCCAGAATAAGTACAGTGGAAAGCCTCGAATGCGTGACGCGTCCTTCGACTCTAAAGGTTGCTAGCGCCAAGAAAGCAGCTGCGGGAGACCGAATTTGAGGGATGTAGAGCTTCAGCTTGGAGGGACAAGTGTCACTGCCAGGGAAGAAAGAGCAACGCGATCACGTTTTGATTCCATCATCCCGTATCGGCTAATATTTGCCACATTCAGCATTGACCACAACCGTCTCAGTTCAAAAAAAATCATACACCCTATTCTGTAAAACTACACATTTACCAGTACAACTATGCATTTACCAGTACGCCATGACGTCCATCGGCGTGTACGGTTCCTCGAGATACTTCATCTCTTCTGCGCTCAACGTTACGTCGATGGCACCTGGAACGAAGGCGGGGTGAATACAGCGCGATGAGAAGTTAGAACTAGGTTTATTTATGAGGCACATACCAATGAGATCCTCGAGCTTGTCGAGCGAGGTCGTACCCACGATGGGGGCGCTTACCTCTGCAGAAGCGCATTAGTTGCGATAGAAAAGACTAAGAAAACCCGAGGCGGGCACGCACCGTCCTTGGCCATGACCCACGCCAACGCGACCTGCGCCATCGACGCATTGTGCTTCTTCGCAATTTCCTCCACGCTATCTCAAATCAGCAGAATAGTCAGGCAGGCGGCGAGCGGCGTACCGCGCGACGACGGCCTTGTTCCCCGCGCCGAGGAGGAAGTAGCGTCCGGCGCGATCTCGTCGCTGCCCTGGCGCGCGGTGTTCATCGTGGCGTCGGGTACGCTGTACGGCCGGGCGAGGGCGCCGCGCGCAAGGGGCGACCAGGGGATGGAGCCCACGCCGAAGTGCTGGCGAGCGCGAGGTCAGCGGGGTCGAGAGCCGACACAGGATGAGAGTGCCGCGGCGCACCTTGAGCGTGGGCAGCATCTCGCGCTCCTCCTCGCGGTGCGCGAGGCTGTACTGGTTCTGCATCGAGATGAATGCGGTGAGGTTGTGCGTGAGCGCGTAGTCTGCGCCGCGCGTCAGGAGAAGCCAGCGCAGGGGGAGAAATACATACTTTGCATGACATGGACTGGGGAGAGTTGTTATAATTAACGTCTGGGAGGCGATAAGCGGAGAACGCACACTGCCAGGCGTAGCACGAGGACATGCCGATGTAGCGCACGTAACCGGCCTGGACCACGTCGTGGAGGGCGTGCATCTGCGGCGGGTCAACAGCAAAGCCACGACACAAAGGCTGAATCTCACAGTCTCCGAGACCGGGGTGCCGTAGTCAAACCGGTGCACCTGGAGCACATCGATGTACTCGAGCTGGAGGCGCGTCAAGCTCGCTTTGACGGAGTCGAAGATGTGCTTCCGCGAGAGCCCGTGCTGGTTGACATAGCCTACGTTGTCCGGGCCTGCCATAGATGCGTAAATCAACTTGAAGTCAGGATGGGGAATGCCATGCCGGCCATGAACAGCTCCATAGAGCTGGTCCCGGGGGTCTTGCCCACTGCGCCGCTGACCTGGTTGATTTTTTAGTGAGTCGAGGAGATCAGTGGTGGCAGATGGAAGATATTGCCTTGGTCATGACGACGATTTCCTCGCGCGGGAGCTGGAGCGTCTTGATTGCGTTCCCGAGGACGACCTCCGACAGGCCATTCGAGTAAATCTGAGATCTAAATCGATAAAGCAGATTGGGAAAAATAAATATGCGCGTACGTTGGCAGTATCGAATGTCTGGATACCCGCGTCGTAGCTATGAGTGGAGTGTAAGTGTCGCAAGCTAGTCAAGAGGCATGAGGGCGTACGCGAACTTGATGTGCTTGGTGGCTTCTTCTTCGTCGAGAACCCACGGCGCCCACTGCTTGGAGCCGTAGGACATGCAGCCGAGGATAATTTGTGAGACTTTGAGGCCGGAATTGCCGAGACGAACTGCCAGTGGGACTGAGATAAAAATCTATGAGAAACAAGGTGGACTTGCCGTATTTGACGCGACGAGGAGCAGGTAGTGGGTCGCTCATGTTGGATCGGTTCTGGCAGGATGAGGATGATGTTGTTCATTTTGGCCTCCCGTTATAAGGGCAGTTTCTGCCGCTGATCCGCAGAGTACGATATTGAAAAAATGGTAAGCGCGCTCACGTTTTCGGGCCTACTTCGGGCATGTTCGGGAATGTTCAAGTTGGGATATCGCGTAGTCTCTCAGAGCCAGACGCTTCAACAAGATCAACCTCGTACCTCGGTTTGTTGAAGTTTGGTTGAAGTCTGTTATTAAGCGCGGGGGTCCGATCAGGGTTCGCTCTTGTTACGTAATCTTCGCTTAGGCTGCGTTTTGGTCGTTTTCGCTCTGCGGTACCCCTTTCCCTGTTCTCTTGGTGTGGAACTCGAAATTAGAGCCTTTTGGAGATGATCTGCCGCTTTGAATTTTTTTAAATGGTGCTTGAATCCACGCAACAGCTCATACTTCAATGTGATGGGACATCAACGTGCCAAAAACCCATCAACTTCACTCATCAATAGCTTCGGCCCACGGTGCTCGAAAAATCTGAGAAAATTTGGGTGCCCAGAAAACACCTCTGATATTCTGCCGCGGATATATTTAAGGTTCAAGGACTGGGGCAAGGGCCTCAAAACGTGATTATGTAATAAGGGCGAACCCTGATCGGACCCCCGCGCTTAAAACTGGACGATGCCGTAAGTAACTTGAACTTGATCATGAACTATCCCACTAAATCCCACCAAGTTCGAAATTTCTTGTTCAAATGATCGAAAGCAGTCTACTAGCGCTACAAGAAAAAGAACAAAGAAACTACGGAAAGCTACAAGCCAGTGATCATGGTGCGGAACGTACAAAAATCAAGGCAAAACACAGCAAAAACAGGGAGGGCACGATAAACACAGCGAGGATAACTCAAAAACACGGAGGACAGCACGAAAACAGATCTAGAGGACATCACCGAGAATAAGCACCGAGGAAGCACAGCCTAAATCGGGCCCTTGCATTCCGGGCACATCCGAACCAGTGCTTCGCCCGTCTCCGCGAGGATCAACGCGGGCACGGAAGAATCGACGATCAGCGCCGCGAGATCGAGGTGCGCATCCCAAGCGCACGGCGGACGCGTTCCATTGTGGAGCGCCGCGTACACGCTGCGGCGGGCAGCGACGACGGCGCGGGTGTTGCCCGTTATTCCGAGCCGTGCGAAGGCGGCGCCGCGGACGATAGGCTGCGCGGCGAGGCGGAGGAGGTCGTCGGGGAGGGGCATCGTACCGTGTTTGCGGGGCGCCAGAAGGGGGGGAGTTCATCGGTGTCCGGCGAGGCGGCGAGGCGGACGAGGGGGTGCGTCGTCGGCGTCCAGTGCCCGCGCTCGAGGAGGCAGCAGGCGTGGTGGAACCGGCGGCAGCGCGGGCACGGGCACATGTGCATGACATGCAGCGCGGACGTCTCGTTCAGGTCGTAGGGCGTGCCGCAGATGCAGGCCATCTCACGCTTCGGGCTCGTCGCGTAGCTCAGCATCTCGCATGGGGAGGTTGGGGAGGCGGAGGTGTCGAGGAAGTAGCGGGTGAAGAAGACGGCGGGGGCTGATCGGAGTCGTCTTCGCGGAATTTTGCCACCGACACTAGACCTACGGCCACCAATCCATAAGACGGGGCGGGTGAAAAGGATGTGGCGCATCATCGAAGGTCAGCGCGGATATCACCTCCGCGTGGTTCGAATAAATCCGTTCATATTGCGCGCAATGCGACGCTTTGCTTGGTAGAATGTCAGAGGGACTGAACGACGGTGAAATGCAACCCACAATCCGGCGACACTGTGAGCGGCGTCCGCGGGCGAATAATACCAATTGACATTCACCCAGATATCCTGCGCCCCGCGCTAACGCTGCCGTTGGACATCGAGAGATGGTCGTGAGACGCTACATACCTGGCCAGACGCCGCGCCGAATGCAGGCGGATCTCTGCCCCAGATTTCCAGGATTCTGACGAGCCAGTACTTGTGCGCCGGAATTCGCCGTCCCACCTTGATTCCGTCCGGGAGAACCGCCGCCCTGCCCAATATCAGCAAAATCGCCCGACGAAATAGCTACGTGCCACCCAGCGCAAAGACGTGGTCTCGACCTTCGGCGTCCGTAACTGCAGGAATCAGAAAAAGTTCGGCGGAGCCGCAGAGGACTGTGAAACGAAGCAGCCACACCTCTGAGGGAGCCGTATTTTGACATGCCGCCCACTCGTCCCAGGTCGGAGAGGTTGGATCTCCCCCTGCGCGGGTTGATATCGTGAACGAGAGCGCAAGAAAGCGTTCGGGACTCGCCGGGAGAAGTCAACATGGCTGAGTCAGCTGATAGACATCGTGCACTGCCACCGGAGACACGTTCCGCACTCCGAGTTCTTATTTATTCAACTTGGCTTGAACTTGGCCGTTGAAAAACGGTCGAGAATCCGTGCGCAGAATGCACATATACGACAAGGAGTGATTCGAAATCCATGTATTCCATAACAAATAGGTGAACACTGCCTTCTTGTTATCATAAGGCCTCTAAAACTTGTCTAAAACAACTCTAAAATCTTTGATGCAGAACGAAGGTGCTGTGGAGCTCCTTACGGCATATCCACGGGCGCTGAGCATCTGGCAGGTAGTCGAGATGAGCTCAATCGTCGATTATATGAAAAGGCACGTCTAGATGGGACCCGGGCGACCATTCGGGCCAACGCGCTGCGCCACATAGAACAATCGTTGACCGGCTGAATTAAGAGAACAATGGTACGATTAAAACCATGGAATACAAAGCCTCGTGTTATTTAGGGGCTCACGGCGGGAGAACAAAGGACGCTAAATGGGGCGTGCGAGACAAGTGCGCGACTCGATCTCATTTTCACGGCGCTAAAACTTGTGCCCACAGATAGGCCGTTCACAAACCCAGTACTTCGGAATCCGAGGACCGCCGAAGAGGAACCTTAACCAACCACATTGAACATAATATCTATGCTAGGTGCACCGAGGGCGTTCCGAGTCGGACCCCTACTGACGGTTTCAGCATAGACCTTGGGAAAGGCGTACCCTGGTGAGTGGGAGTGAAGAAGATTCAACCGAACCGAATCAAGGTACGAGAACATCTGGGAAGGAATTATCATTGATTCTAATTTGAAGGTTACAGGCGACCGACGCGCCCACAAGACGTCTCGATGCTTCATATCGGAGGTCTGAGGTTCTCCAGGAGACAGAGCAGCGCATTTATCCGATCGAACTCAAGTCTGCGAGAAGCAGAAGAGGGAGAAAGATGAGATCCGATGCTTTGGAATTTGCAATCCGCGGAGGCTCGGTTTAAAGTATGTAACCTCAGTGTAAAGGTAAAATTGTGCAGCTATTATTTCCTGTGGTTGGATTGGTCTCAGAGTGCGTCATCTCAAAATATATTTAGGTCAATTCCAACGGATATTTGGGCAACTTTGAAGTTCGAAGCATAACATACAAGAAGAAACAGTAAATCAATAGAATGAGATCGTTAAAAGGTCGTGAGATAAGCCGAACAGGCTGAATGGGTCATAATCGGGTCGTAATGTGCAGAAGTGGTCCAGAGAAAGAAAGCGCAGAGACACGGGCTTCGTGCGTCGAAGCATACTATGAGGGTCCAAATGTGCATTTATTAATGCCGCAACTTTTTTTTCGTTCCCGCAACTTTATTAGCTTCTTTTTGAGTTCCCGCAAGTTTTATCTTCATTTTGGGTAGGTTGAGAAAAGTTGCGGGAACTCGGTGGCAACTTTTTTTTTTTCGAGTTCCCGAAACTTTTTTTCTCGTTGACTTAACGCAATTTTTTTTTCTCATTGAGTTCCCACAACTTTTTCTCATTGCCCTCGGACAGGTCACTGGGGCAGGCTATGGCTGTTGTGAGCACCAGAATGGGAATCAGTGAAGTGCAGGCGCATCCCGTCGTGAATGTTCGGCCCGATTTCCGAACATATGGCAAACACAACCACACACATCCCCGTGTCCCTCTGTCTTGACTCCCTTTCCCCTCCTCCTCTACACATGAAGAATATTCTGAGCTTCCCAACCACATATAACCATGAGCCACTCCACGAACCTGCCAGACCGGCTTGCGAATAATTTACGAATAATGCTTTCTCCTGCTTACGGGTAGTGGGCTGTATCAGCGCGACACTTATGTACATCAACTCACTGCCTGGCCATGAGGATTGTGGATGTGTGGAAGACCATATTTTCTTCCACTCATAAATTCTCCCTGGTACACCTCTATCTAGTCATTGTCGTCCCTCGCTCACTCCTCCTCCTGCCTTTGTCTCCCATTGTTCCTGCTTCCTCAAATGAACTGATTGCTCAATAGAGAGAGAGAACTTCTGTACACCAACAAATAATGACGCTTTCTGTCCTGTGTGCCATTAGGTGTGTGTTCACAACTTCACATGTTGAACGTCAAATGAAGAGCCTGCCATGTATAGTGCACTCCAACAGCATAACTTAGCTGGAAGGAAGTATTTGATTCATACAACATTGGCATGGTGGAGCTGCTGTGGATGAAGGTCAGGTAAGTACATCCAATGTAGGGCCACCGACTTCGGAATGGAGGTTGGCCATCTCTGACTGGGCATACCCAAGTCGCATTCCAAAATGAATAGACTCTGCTGGTTTGTCCGCGAAACTCGGGTTAGGAGCTTCAGCACCGGAGGACATGCTCAAAGAGGTGAGAGGGGAGTCGGCCGTGGTTTTTAATGGAGGGGCGAGGGAGAAGCAATGGTCCGATTGCAATCCCACTTGACGCGGTGAATTTACTGCACTTCCAAACGTGACAGTAACTGGACTTGATTGACTTAGCGCAGGAGCGCGCGAGGATTGAGAGAAGGTTACAGGAAGATTCGAGCTTTTCGGCTGGAAAGCGCCCTTGAATATGGACGGTTTTGAAGTCGATGCGGCCGCGGCAGCTGGTTTCTTGCTTGAAGATCCTTTCCGAACGTGAATAGTGTCCTTCTTCGGGGAAATGGACCTGGAAGCAGATCGGGACGCTTCTCTCTGACAAGCTCTCCACGAAGGCGAAGTGTCAGCTGGAGAGGAAGGTGATTCCTCTGGTTCGGTCCAGTTAACTGAACCGCTGCTGAGGCACGTGTAGGGGCGTAGAGACGTGACTTGACGTTCTCCAAATAAGGTGAGAGAACCGTTCGATTACGACCGACGGGAGCAGCACCCTGTCCTCGAAATGGGATAGCTGACGGGACTCTCTCTTCTTGATGCTCGGCCAGGGTATCAACAATTTCCCAGTGAGTCCACTTCTGTAAGACCTGAGAATCTCACAATAGGTAGGAAATTGTTGAAGATATCCTCTGGGCGAGCAGTAGTGGTTATGACCCCGGAACGCGGTCTAGCTAGTAACGGGATCTGTCGTATAGCGGATATACCACTACCGATAGACAGATTTCCTGACTCGTTCAATATATGACAAGAGTAAGCGGCTCAACGGGTCGTATAACGGGAGCGTAATGGGTTGAGGTTGCTGAGAACCGTTGAGCTCAAGTGGTAGAGTTTATAAGATTCGCCCGTTGCCCGTTACCCGTGCTCGGAGAAGCTCAACGAGTCAGGCAAGTAGGCCAGGCGAGTGTTTGAGTTAAAGTGTAGTGATCATTATCATGCGCTGGCGCATGACTAATCTACGCGTAACTACGGAGTTATCAGAGATGTCGGGAATATCGGACGTAGAGAACATGTCATAGGTATTAGGTAATCGTGAATATAAAGAGTAGGAGATCGTGAAGGTCATGAGCGATGAAATACAATGAGATAGAAAAATAATATATGAACCCTTACACTGTAGGCGGCGTTATTTAAGGATTGAGTTGTCACCCCGTGACAACTCAGACCTTACCTTTCTACCACTACGTTGTACTACACACACGAATAACCACACAATATACTCTGTGCTGGTTAACGCTGTGCGACTAGTAAGTAAAGGGCCGAGGTCACCTTAACAGCCG
Source organism: Mycena rosella (assembly GCA_029378255.1). Classification (NCBI taxonomy): domain Eukaryota; kingdom Fungi; phylum Basidiomycota; class Agaricomycetes; order Agaricales; family Mycenaceae; genus Mycena; species Mycena rosella. The sequence goes on from JARKIE010000248.1 coordinate 93,391, forward strand.
AAGAGGAATTTTAACCAACCGCATTGAACATAATATTTATGCTGGGTGCACCGAGGGCGTTCGGACCTTTATTGATGGTTTCGAAATAGACCTTGGGGAAGGCCTGTACCCTGGTAAGTGGAAACAAAGGCGAATTTAAGCGAACCGAATTACAGCGAGTTGCAGAACTTAGGGCGCGGCCAAATTATCTTCTATTTTGAGCTGTTTTTGATGGTTTTGACCAAATCCCTCGCCCTGAGCTCAATTCTTTGTGTATCTACATAAATTTTATATGGGCGGATTCACGCTGCAATTCCGCAGGAGGTGTGGTGCTCAGATTCCCTTATTATTATTTTAAAAAATGCAGTATATAATTTCGTAGTTTTTGATCAGGTCCCCTCTTGTATGGGGAGACAACCTGCAAATAAGCTATATATTCATTCAATAATACCTTCGAGCTGTGTGAAGGGGACCTCGTTGTCCGAATGTGATTCCTGGACCTCAGACACATAAGCAATGCTGTTGAATCCAAATATTCACAGTTTTGGTACCTGTTGCTTAGGACGGCTGCCTGCTACTGCTCTTTGCCAAAGTGGATGAAGGGCATTACATCATATCCGGAGGATTTCTTACAGTTCACATTTGTGCTATGGGCTTCTGTTCGGCGAGGCGGCATGCCCCCAATATGGCAGTTACGAGTGACTCACATATGTGTGACTGATCGCCTGTATTGGGGGCGCGTCGTGTCGCCGGACGGAGGTGCACAGAAAAAATATGAGTCGTAAGAACCCTCTGGGGTATGATTTAGTGGGCGCAGGTGCATGCCCTTCACCCACTTTGTCAAAGAGCAGTAGCGGGCAGCCGTCCTAAGCAACAGGTACCAAAACTGTGAATATTTGGATTCAACAGCATTGCTTATGTGTCTGAGGTCCAGGAATCACATTCGGACAACGAGGTCCCCTTCACACAGCTCGAAGGTATTATTGAATGAATATATAGCTTATTTGCAGGTTGTCTCCCCATACAAGAGGGGACCTGATCAAAAACTACGAAATTATATACTGCATTTTTTAAAATAATAATAAGGGAAATCTGAGCACCAAACCTCCTGCGGAATTGCAGCGTGAATCCGCCCATATAAAATTTATGTAGATACACAAAGAATTGAGCTCAGGGCGAGGGATTTGGTCAAAACCATCAAAAACAGCTCAAAATAGAAGATAATTTGGCCGCGCCCTAAGTTCTGCAACTCGCTGTAAGGTACAAGATCATCGGCGAAGAAATTATCATTAATTCTAATTTCACAGGCAGTCGACGCGCCCACAAGACGGCTCGATGCTCGTGGTTTATTTCGTTATCGAAGGTCTGAAGTTCCCCAGGATACAGAGCGGCGCATTTATCCGATCGAACTCGAATCTACGAGAGGCAGAAGAGGCAGAAATATTAGATCCGATGCTTTGGATTTTGCTCGAGGTTAGATTTGATGAATCCGCGGAGACTCGTTACAATCAGCCTACATCGCATTGGTTCGCTTGAAGTATGTAACCTCAGTGTAAAGGTAAAATTGTGCAGCTGTGGTTGGATTTGTCTCAGAGTGCGTCATCTCAAAATATGTTGAGATCAATTCCAACGGATATTTGGGCAACTATGAAGTTCAAAGCATACAAGAGGAGACGGTAAATCAATAGAGTGAGATCATTAAAAGGTCATGAGACGAGCCGAACAGGCTGAATGGGTCATAATCGGGTCGTAAGGTGCAGAAGTGGTCGAGAAAGAAAGCGCAGAGACACGGGCTTCGTGGGTCGAAGCATGCTACCGACACAAGTGCCCAATGGTAATTGAGTTAAGACGACCCGGGAGCCGCGTACCCAGACCCATCATATGGGCCACGACCGGGACTATAACCGGGTTGGGTGTACTACACACGGATATATCAGTAGACGATGGAAAAGGCGTGGCAACACTAACTGCCGGTGGATAGTAGAATTGAAACGAGGAACTTCTGCTCGGGAAGATTTGAACTGCAGAACATCATCGCGAAAAGAAAACACTGACGCGGACGCCGGAGCAGTAGGAGGGCTCCTTTGAGCAGGAGGAGGGTTCCATTGGTAAAGTTGTGCTTGTCCGTGCGGAATACTGGGAATGTTTATTGACACGAGAAGATAGGTTTGAAGAAAAGGCTGACAGTGGTGGTCGGCCCTGACGAGCGACGGGTGCAGATGCAGGTTGACTGTAAGGTGGAGGATCAGGGCGCCGAAGCAAAAATAGTATTAAACTTCACCGGTGGCTACCAGAACTATCGCTTTGATACCTGAAGAGGTGTTCGGCGCTGTTTCTGTTGCTTCAGCGAACCGGCTAGCCGTGAGGGAAAGAGCTGTACCTATAGCCAGCTGGAGTTGGTGCACTGTAAGGCCAAGTGTCAGAGCAGTCAAGTAGACAACTGGACCCTACTTGTAGTGGCGACCACCGCTGCCGTTATCTTCAAAGCCCCTTCCACCGCTACCTCTGTTCAGAGTCAGAGTTCTGCCAAACCGGGATTGAATGCAACGGACACAGAACCGGATTGGCTGGGTGACACGAGGTTAGCGCACTGGACCAACGTTAAAGAAAGCACTCACACATAACGCCCATAGCTTCTCCCACTGAGTGGAGTCGTGCTGCAAAACAAGGCTTCAATTAAATATGTGCGTGAAGAAGAATAAATCACTTCACTTGTATCCAGCAGAATTGTGTGATTGCGGTGGAGAGACAGAAGTATAGTGCTGGGGAGTGCCAAAGCTCCCAGTTTGTGGCGGATAAACACCGTAAGGCGTGGAAGCACCGGGGATGAGCAGTGGTGCAGATTTAGGGCTTTCGAGAGGTCAGAGAATAAACGGATGAAAAAGGATTGAGAACGAGGGCGCACGGGACTGGGACTACTGATACACTGGCCCGAGAAAGCCGCTGCGACTCGACCTGGATTCAGGGTTGGTCACTGCGCCCAACCGAACCGAACCTATAATAAATACCTTGTATCGCTGCCAAATATTTTGGAGATTCTCGTCAGCGGCCTGTCCCTCCGTACGTCGGTTCAAGGCTTTGTAAACATAATCTTTGAAAGCTGATCCGGAAGAATGGAGGGAATTTAAAAATCTGTTATAGGTATACATGTCAAGGATGAGCAGCAAAAAATATGTGTTTAGTTGGGACACAAACATTTGCAGCTGTCCGCGGAATTTCTCCTTGAGCTCCGGGTCGCTCTCTCTGCCAATCTCGTTTAGTCGTTCCTCAATCTGTGTGACAAAGTTTTTGTGTTCGCTGGTGCTAATTTGGTAGGTTCTGCGAGTGGTAACTGGAGTCTGTTACGAAATCGAGCATGAGATAAATAGGTGAAAAGATGTAAGAGATCATACGGCGAACGACATGCCAAGAGAACCGGGACAGACTGGACACCAGGACTCGGCAAGGGAGTATTAGTAGTGGTGAGTCTGAGAGGGTCCACTCGTCCTTTATACATCCTACGACTGTGGGTCCATGGTCGAGTCAGTTGAATGGAAGGGGGATAGATCTTGATTTGCGATAACAGCGCATTGTTGAGAATGGAGGCAGTCCGGAGTGGCCCGCGTTCTTGCCGTAAATGATCGATCGTGATCGATCAATTCCCACAGCGCCGGGAACGCCCACATCAACTCTCGCTGCCAACACAGTCACAACTGGCCCACTCCCACTTTCCTCATGCCAGAAGAGGACTACGACGCTGGACAATATACACATCTGCGGTCCACAGAGGAGGCATTCTGGGTCGACCATCAGCCATTTCTCTTGGCCCAGGGGTACCAACTACGGCCTCGCTACCGCCCCGATTGGGTACCATCGTGGAGTCTGACGCCAAATCGTGACAACCAATATGAGGATAGCCTCGATTTAATCTTTGTGAGCATCCTTCTAGGCCTGCTGAACATAAATGATGGTTTATTTTTTAGACTTGCGTCCTTGACGCCACCCGCGTCCACGACAGCAAAAAAGTCATCCTGAAATGTGTTCCAACAGATGGACACGAAATAGCGATTATCAAATACCTCTCTGCGCCTTCTGTGCGCTCAGACCCCCGAAATCGGACAATCCCGCTCTTGGATAGCATACCTCTGCCCGACAGTCCTTGGTCATTCTTGGTCATGCCCTTCTGTCGACGGTTCACTTATCCCCCGTTCCATTGTCGTAACGAATTCGTGGACGCAATGAATCAGTTTCTGGAGGTGCGATTAATAGTTTTGTTCATCTTCCCAGTCGATGAATTTCGGACAGGGTCTGCAATTTATGCACGAGCACAATCTTGTTCATTTGTGAATTTCTGTCCAAAATCTCCGCTGCGTAACTTATGTTTCTTCATAAGTGATATTGCTCCTCAGAATATGATGATGGACGAGTCTCGGGTGGTCCCAAAAGGTTCCCATTTTAGTAACACTCGCACTCATACAGGCTTCCACGGCTTGTTCTCCTGGAATAACCGATGCACCGTTCACCCTGTGGACTATTACTACATAGACTTTGGTCTATCTTTATACTTTCCAGGGGGGAAAGAAACCGCTTTGCAGACGGGAACTCTCAGGACGTTCCCCACCATCCCGGAACTATCACCGATTGTGCCTTATAACCCCTTCATGGTCGACATTTTCCAGCTGGGTTTAACAATGCACGGTTTGATTGATGTACGTGCATCTTTTTGGATCTTGAACCGTCCATACCAACCTCTTCCAAGAGCTACCCAGACCTTGAAGACTTCCGTCCGGTTGCCGATACTATGACCGCTCCGAATCCAAGGGAGCGGCCAACTCCGATTGAGGCCTTGACACAACTCCGTGGCATTGCTACCGCTATGGCGCCCGCCATCCTCAGTAGCCAGATATGGGAGAAGGACACTGGACTGTGGAAAAAAGTGTCGCGAGTTGTGCTCGGCGGCTACCGGTACGATTACCTTCGAACATCCACCTCCATCTTTGCCCCCAGCAATCGTAGAAAATAACCCGTCGATGTAATCATTCTCCAACGAGGCAATGAGGTCTCACGTGTTACATATTCTTGTGCGAACGCAGGTCCAAGTGAACACTGCCCTCTTGTGATCAGCAGGCCTCTAAAATCTTTGATGTAGAACGAAGGTGCTGTGGAGCTTCTTCCGGCCTGTCCACGGGCGCGCAGCATCTGGTAGCCAGTCGAAATGAGCTCAACCGTCGTGTATAAAAGCACGTCTAGATGGGACTCGGAAAATGCAATTCCTTTACAACGGCGACCACTGGCGTTAGCTAATTTAAGGCTGACGCGCTGCGCCACACAGAACTCTCGCCAACATCAGAGAATAATGACACGATTAAAACCACCGAATATAAAGCCTCGTGTAGTATTTAGGAGCTTACGGCGGGAGAACAAAGGACGCCAAATGGCACAGGGAGGATAACCAGATAACCCAGGCCAAAATAGGGAAAAGATATTGGAAAAGTATTTACAATAACTTTTGCATAACTCGGCCTTGGTATTATTCAAAATACACTGAAGGCATTCAGAAGATATTCTTAGATTAGAATATCTTTCTAGTGTCTTTTGAATGCTTTCTCTGCCCTGGGCCCACAGATATGCAGAAGTTATTGTGAGTACTTTCTGCGTATCTTTCCAGTATTCCAGCTCGGATTATTTGGTTATCCTTCCTGTGTGGGGCGTGCGAGATAAGTGCAAAACTGGTTTGCGTAACTCGATTCTGATTTTCTCGGCGCTAGAATTTATGCCCAGACTGGCGAGCCCACAAGGCCTAGCACTCCGAAGTCCGGGGTCCGCCGGAGAGGGCAATTTACTCAGCTGCATTTAAGATAATATTTATGGTGGGTGCTGGCACGGCATCTGGATCGGCTCCTACTGCCAGTACGTATTCAACCGAACCGAATCGACGAATCGCAGTACAATCAGGGAGGATCAGAGTCCGCGAAGACATTATGATTGCTGGCCCCCACGCTGTCGACTCATCACGCTCATGTCCCCACTCCGCTCCTGTCGATGTCTGACAATACATCGGGTGACAAGCCAAATACTTCGCTGTACGAGAACGAAAGATTTTGGGTCGCCATTCACCCATCCTCCTAGCCCATGGGTACCAACTTAAGCGCCGTTACCAACTATAACCCCCCCCCCCCGACCAGATTGGGTACCATCCTGAATAAAAAAACTGGTTAATGTAGGTTCTTTTATTTTATTTTGCCGCGGCTGAACAAACGTTTCCGAAGGCCTCCAGACCTGGAGGATTTTCGTCGCGTCGCCCAGAATATGACTGCTGAAAATCCAGATGACCGCCCTTCCTATGAAAATGCCTTACAACAGCTCCGCGCCATTGCCGCGGCCCGGGCAATTACGCCCAAGATGAATGTCGGATTTGGGAGAAGAACACGGGGATGTGGAAGGTTTCACGCGCGGTCCTTCGACCAGAACCGCATGCTATGCAAATCACCGCGGAGCATAATACTTAATCTTCAAGTTTCCCGTCAAGTTCTCGTTGTCAGATTCTTTCAAGAATCTTAAGTCGGCATCTATCACGATAGATTCAGGAATCCCATCAACATGCTGTGAAATCTGTGATGCAGAACAGAGGCGCGTGGGCCCCGTACCCCTAATCCAGTTAGCATTCATCATCTAGACCCGCCAGGATCGCTGCATACACGCTGCGCCACACAGAAGTCTCTGCAGCATGCGCTCGCGACATCCGGCCCGACATCCTATACAGCTGTAGGCGCCCTGAATTGAGTACAAGCGTGGTGCCGAGGGGCTCACGGTGCGAGAAGCAAGAACACCAAATCGGGTGTGCGACAATGCGAACCCGGGTCTGACATCTCGAAAGGCCACAGACTTTGCACAGCTAGTCTCGCCAGGGCCGCGGCCGCACTAGTCTCTTATCCACACGCCACATGCTGTAGCGGTGTGTACTGAAGCGGCGTTGTCCGGCTCAGGCGAGTCCTAAATGCGGTTTTATATTTCCAATTCAAGGAAACTGAGAAAATCCTCCGTGGATTCAAAAAAATTGTAGCCAATGTCAACTTCAAGTTGAAGTTGAACTTGGGTTGAATTTTGGCCAGTGCTGCCAGTGGCGTCACGTGCGACGTGGCTATTTACTCTTTTCCACGAACGCTCATGCCGTTCTATCGTTATTACTTTGGCAAAGAATTGTAGCATGGATTCCTCCGTCTACGCTTGCTGGCTTTCTTCCTAATCTCTTCAATTTTGGTTCGACTGGTCTTGTTATCTCATGCCTGCGAGTCTTCCTCAGCTTGCCCGACTTTTAGTACTAGGTGGCTTCCTCCGGCTCTGATTCCTCCACAAACATCAATGGGACATAATGCGTCTAAATTAACCAGCTTTGCAAAATTCAGAGGCTCGAACGCTGAATCCAATCGCGCCCTCCTCACAAGTTGCGCTCAGTTGGAATCCGCTTTATTCAAGTTATCCGCTAGGCGTCAGGACCTTGTTTATATTTCAGCACCATTTAAACCTCTCAGTTTGAAGGAAATATCAGGCCTCAGGATTTGCTCCGAGTGCCAAAATCGATCCAGTGTTGATTCTTACGTGTCAGACCCGGCCTTCCAAATTTTAGAAGCCTCAGCCCAAGTCCTTGCCTTCGTCGCTCTCACTCTGCTTTCCTCCGCTTCTTATATCATGCCTTTTGATATTGCGGCCCCAAAGCCTGCATGGGACGATCGTGCTGGACCGATTCTTACAATCTGGGATCAGTGGCAGCCGGCGTGCGATGCTTGTGGTCGCCTCGAATCTTCGCTCAAAGATCAGCAACTCCGCTCCTGCGCAGGATGTCTTTTGGGAAAGTATTGCTCGGTAATATATCACCCATTTAGCGCTATATTTTTCTCATGTAGTTCTCGCAGGCAGAGTGTCAAAAACAAGACTGGAGCAAGGGTCACAAGAACCGATGCCATCTTTTTGAAGCCGATAGAAAGTTGTCGAGTGTCTTCGCAAAGTCTCTCGGACCTGGGTTCGGCTATTTTTCTTTCCTGCTACCTGACCGCTCAGATTTAATCCTGCAGGACATTAAATGACCCTACTCTCAGCCTCGTCGATAAGGTGGTTCAGTGGTAAGCGATCTAACTGAGAATCTACGCATCTTTGTTGCGCCATTATTTATTTCGCGTTCTGCAGGAACTTTTTGAACTCGCAGAACCACGCCATGATTGCGTGTGCGGCTTTGAAGAACGACAACGAACTAGCGAAGGGCGTAAACGTCGGCATCTTCCTCAAGCTTGTCGAGGGGCGCACGGGCTCCAAATACGACCATCGTTCATTCATTATCGACAAGGTGGCGCTACTTCCGCGGGAGGACACAGACGACTTCGCGAACAACGCGCAATGGACCAAAGGCCACTTTCGTAACCATCAGGAAGCGATGCAGACCGCCGGTGAGCATTCCAAGCTCCTGGTTGGATTTTGCTGGCTCCCGGGCGGAGTGAGGTCGGAAACACAAATGTGGATGATGCCCGTGGGATCCCTCTTGGCCGAAATCCGCCTGCCCCCTGGCTTCGACCTTCATCGCTACATCACGCACGTCAACCGCGGTATCACGCATTTCCATGCGTCGTTTTGGCCGCTCCCGCGCAAAATTTCCGACGCGGACCTTGATGCCGCAGAACCCCCAGATGAGTGGATCCGATACGCGCAGCGCCTTCACATGGAGCTGTCCGGCCTCAAGGGCCAGGGCGTCATTGGCATCGAAAGGCCTGATGGCACGAGAATACCTCTGTACAAGTATAGCCAGAACGGGCACTTTCGCCGCTGCGCCCCGGGAGAGACGGACACGGACGGGCCCGAGGAGTTCAAGAAGTTGCTGGTCGATCCGAGCAGAATGGTGCGCATGATTTCTGAACTTCTAGAATATTTCGATGTGCGTCAAGGTGAGATCGATAGATCCTTCGGTCTACGCCCTTCGTCTAACTAACACGAACTAGATACAATTTTGGCGATGAGCGAGGTCAGATGCCCATCAAAATCCGCACCTAGTAAAGATCAGAAATTGCCCGCCCCTTGAATCAGAAATGAACATGCAGAGATTCGATGTACATGACACCCATATATTTCTTGTGGCCCTACTGCCGGGCGCTGTAGTCATTCATAGCTCAGTCTGAGGTTATATCGCGAAGCCAACAAGCGGTTCAATTATACATGAAGCGTTCGCCCAAAATTTATGCAACTCAAAGTCCATTCCAGTGTTCTATAGCCAGCTACACCGGCGGTGACGGCGTCGACAGCAGGTGCAGATCATACGCCTCCGGGTCCTTCTCTGCATTCGTGCCCTTCGATTTCTTGACCTTCTTGGGGAACTCGCTTTCGGGACCGACGAGCACCTGCCCAGGATGGAATACGTTCCAGAGCAGGAGGGCGACGAACATCGGCAGCGCCTCGAGGCAGTAAAAGGGCGCTTCGTGCATCGTTATCGGGGAGAGCACGCCCGAGGAAAACTCGATGAGGCGGAAAATAATACGGATCTAGAGGCAGGAAATAAGCGATTTGATTTACGTGGGGAGGGAAAACGCGTACGGTGATAAGCGCGAGGGACGCGTACATGACGTAGAGGGGGCGCTTCCAGTCGGTCGGGCCGTCGGTGCGTAGCATCTTGTAATGGAAGCGTACGACGAGGGCGATGAATCCGCAGATGAACACCTGTTGCAAGCCGATCCCACCCATGTAAACATGAATTCCGATGAGCGCAACCCGTGCCGAGTCGCTGTTAATTATAAGACCGCCGCCCGCTTGCATCAGGAACGCACTGCGGCGCATTAAATACCAGATTCCGAGAAAACGAGATAGGATGGGCGCACGCACGTTATATCGAGGAGGACGAAGCACAGTGAGAGCCGCTGAGCACTGATACCTCCGACACTTTTGTCGGGGACGAAGAAGTACACAAAGCGGCTCATGAGGACGTAGAGGAAGGCGTTGATCCATATCGGAGCAAGGAGAATGAGGATCTGCGAGGGCGTGCCGAATGCGGCGGAGGTTGTGTTCAACACGGAGAAGACGCGCAGGGTAAGGCCGCTCGTCTCCCAGATGCCGGCCATGATGACGACCCAGCAGAATTTCTTGCGGTAGTGAATGGCTTGGGCGACGTGCGCGATAGTGGTTAGACCGAAGAGGGCAGAGAATAGTACAGCCGCCGGGAAGGAGGGGCAGTACAGGAAGTTATAGGATGGATCTGTTGGATCTGTTCGCCGCCGGTTAGCGTATCGCTACGGATGAAGAAGAATTAGCAGGGACTAACCAAGGCATTTTACTTGAACCATATTTGAAGGGAAAATCAAAGGCAAGGAAGAAGAAAATTAAACGGAAGACTAGGAATGGTGCCAGACTGATATCTTGCCATGCATCTCCCAGTCCTTATATACTCGCAGGGGGCTACCATAGATGTCAAACTCCGCAGCCAAAATACGAATTGCGACGAGTCCTGGCGGGCTGTGTTGCCCCTGCGCCGAATCCGTGATCTTGGGGGGGTCGGACTGCGATTCCGGTACCTTACGGGCACCAAATCAATACTTCACTGCCTTGGTTTGATCGCACGTAGGACGCGCCGCAGCCGCAGCTGTTCTCCAAGTGTCTTGCAGCTGAAGGGAATTGCCACAAGGCATAACCGTGGGTGCTCCAGAACGGTTCTGGTGAGAAAGTCAAAACTGGTTCTGGATAAGACTCAGGATAAAATTAACTCAGCGCGGTCCCGTTCCCGGAACATGCCGAGGTGTAGTCTACAGTACATTGTACCGTACCTACGCCATCTCCCACTCCCCATCAACGAGCTCACCTTTCTCCAGGGGTAGATCTCTGGGTCATGTGAGACAGTTAAATAAAAGTAAAGTGAAGGAAAGGACAGAACTACCAACCTACGCTAAGTCAGGCCAAACCATTGGTTCGGCATCGACAATCGCAAACATTTTGTAAACAAACTTTGCGACCCGGGCCACTGTATCTCTGCGGAATATCAGCGCTTTTAGGACGCTAGTAGCGTTCCATGGCCCCACTGTTGCCACTCTTGGCTCCAAACCGACCATTAACTCCACGAAAGCTGTCCTGCATTCCACTAACTTCACAGACTTTTTGCAGAAGAATAAGATGTGCTCCACAGTTTCCACACAACTACGACAACCAAACCGGCATTGACGCTCATCTCGGGGTACGTAAATACCGTGGTAACGCTGCTTATACCGCATGCGCTCCACAGCCAGAGGATGTTGGCTCAGAAGCAGCCGTGTCAGAGCCTTGCGATATTTTGCGTTAGCTACTAGGACTAGGTAGTGACGAAGCACCACCGTGATTTTCTTTGCAGGCTCATCCTTGAGTGGCTCTCGTCTGTCGTGTAACATGTATAAACGCGTGGAGTTAGACACCTCTGCATCAAGGTATTTCATTGCCGCCACATAGACAGCTTTACCGAGTGCCGTACAACTGTCTGCCGTGAGATCAGGAAGCAGGGGGAGATCTACAGGAAAGGGAAGGTTTTGCAGCGCATAGGACAGATCCATCCAGTATCCTTGCTTGCCCTTCAGGAATAGGTCATACGAATCATAGAGTGCAGCCCGAGCATAGTGAGTTTCAGCCAATTTAACAAGATATCCTAGGTAGCGCAGAGCGAGAATCAGGCGCCGGTAGCGTAGAGGAATAAGCCCAAGTTCCGTGAACAGCGGCGCACGCATAGAAAACTGCCCAAGACCAAGTAACCGCCGAAGAAATGCATTTTGCACCTTCTCCAGGAGAGTGAGTGCTGTGTCATCGACATCGATGATAACATCTGCGCCACTCACGAGATGAGGGTCAACACATGCGGTATATAGCAGCCGGCCTTCTTTGGGAGGGAGGTCACGAACAAAGGCTTCAACACCCAGTACTGTGTGTCCCGTTTTGCGTGCCGTGGAAGCCTTAGCAGAATAATGAGAGGCAAATATATTGCGATGCGTGGACTGGAAAGTAAGGCCAACATAGCAGAAGCAGTCAGTATAGCCAACCGCCTGCCGATTAATGGTAAAGATAGGGAGTTCATGAGGAATAGAGTCGAAGATCATGATCCAAGATTTTTTAGTGTTCACTTCCAACAAATTATTGCCGCACCATCGCGCAAATGTGGTAAGATGCCGTTGCAAACCATCCGCTGAGTGCGAGACAATAGCCATGTCATCTGCATGTTCCAAGTGGGACATGACAATATTCAGCAGGAGGACATCATCCGGGTCTGGGTTCAGATTAAAATCCGCAAAGAACAGGTCCCAAAAGGTAGGCGATGCCGGGTCCCCAATCAGCACTCCAATATTGGAAGCAAATGGCTTGGAGTGGGACCCATCCATGGTAACGACGTACTCCATTCGACTGTAGAGCATTCTCATCCAGTCAAACAGCTTCCCAGATATCCCCATTTCATAGAGCTTTACCCACAGAAGGTCACGGTTCGTTGACGGAAAAGCATTCGTGATGTCCAAAAATGCAATCCACAGGGTTCGACCTTCCGCTCTGGCCCTCTCAATCATGCACCGCAAAACGAAACCATTGTTGTTGGTACGGTATCCTTCCCTGAAGCCATTCTGAGAGGGGGGAATAATACCATTCTCCTCTGCCCAAGTGTATATTCGTTTGTGGATGAGTAAACATATAAGCTTTAGGAAGCAACTCTCAAGCCCAATCATACGATAACTGTTTGGGTCCGACAATGGCTTGTCTTTCTTGGGGATTGCAGCGATAAGAGTTGTGAGCCAAATTGCAGGTGAGTCATTTCGCTCAATGCATTCGTTGATCAGTTTACAGAGGTTTTCGTTCTCGATCTCCAGAATTTCACGGTAGTGCAGGTAGTCCACACCTCCTGCGGTTTTGTAGTGGTCCCCGAGATGATCTTTTGCCCAAGCTAAATCCTCCTCGGTCAACTTCCCATGAAGTAGTGGGTCATTGTCGTCCGGTGTAGTAGAAGGTATCGGTATGCTTGCCGCATACTCTTCCACCACCCGCATATGGTCCAAATTAAATTCCGGCGGAGGAGTCACTGGGGCATTCATCCGTTTTTCAAAGACACCCGCAAGATCGGAGAGAGACACAGCGGGAGCCCTCCGCTTTGGGTCGGCCATCTTCCGATAAACTTTCCAGAACGCAGCTGAGTTGGATGACGCATCTGTCAATCGCTTCAGGTTTGCCTTTTGTAGAGCACGATGAACAAGGCGACCACGATGTGCTGATATGTTGTGAAGATCTGAGAGGTCGGGGATACCCGGAGTCCCGTGCCTCGTAGGCAGAGGTTCGACTGCCGACTCTGGGATAGAACAGAACACTTTGGGTAAATCAGTCGGGATCTCAAATCCCAATGGAGATTGTGGCGCCGGGCATGGGACATAGGCCATGTCCGGCAGCGGAAGATCTGCCCCCAATTTCGCGGCCAAATCTGCAGCTTCATTGTGAAGGTTGCCAGCATGGGCTTTTACATGAAAGAAGTGAACAGGAGCAACACGATATTTAATCCACGACACAATATCTTTAATCAAATCAGCATTGGCACATTTCCAGCCAGCTTCTGCATGGCCTGGCGCCCAGTAGAAAATGGAACGGATAGCATATTCCGAGTCAGAGTAAATGTCGAGACGCTTATAATAGGGAACAGTAGACAAGCAATAAAGTATCCCGAGGAGCTCGCCTCGATTATTAGTTTGATCCCCGGTGACGCGCAGCGAAATGTTCTGGGGATTATCCGGTCCAAAGTAGACACCCGCACCGGCACGGGCACTGGCCGCACCATTCTCAAAACACGAGCCATCGGTGTAGACCTTCAGTCCATTACTGGTGGCAGCTCCGGAAAGCGCAAAATCTTTTAATTACATGTAACTTTTCCCGATGTGATCCGAGCAGTGTTCCGATGTGATTGCATCAAATACCGGTTCTCTCCCAAGGATTCTCCCAAGGTTCTCCTCGACTATATCGCGAACTTAGGGAGACCAACGAGCGAAGCAAATCAGGTGGCCTCAGAGTCACTGATTCTGTGGCAATTCTGTAGAGGTTCCGAAATCGCGCTGTGTCTGCTTACATACGCAGTCTATTCGAGCATGAGCCTTGTGGGCAAGCTGGCAAAGCATGATAAGCCTCGTGGAATTGGATTGGAAGGCGGTGCCGAACGCTGATTCCTTCGTGAGTCAGGAACTCCTAACTCTCGATCGCCCTTAACTCGCCGGGACATTCATACTTCTGCCTTCCCTCGCTCAAAACATTTCAAGGATCCATAGCCATCCATCAGATGTCCGAGCCCTGCAGGTACCTAGCTATCGGTCTCCGGGCGAGGCAGCAGATTTCAAGTGATGCGCCAGCCACCGGAGCAATTTGCGACGTCCCCCCCGAGCTCTGGGCGCTAATCGCGAAGGCATCCAGCCGCCAGGCGCTCGCGCGCCTCTGCGCCGTCTCGCGCATATTCAACGCCGTATTTTCGCCACTGCTCTACGCCATGGCGACGAACTACCCACCGCTGAGTGGCGCGCAGACCACGCGTCTCATCGAGATGTTGCAGGCGACACGCACACCTTACCCGGCCCTGCTCGTCCGGCGCCTCGCCTTCCTACCGAATGGGATTTGCCGCCGGACTAACGTGCAGGACTGTCTTGCCGCGCTTGGACGTCTCTTCGATGCGTCAGACAGCGGCCAGCCCGTGCGAGGGTCGGCACTCCGCACGCTGGAATGGCACATATGGGGAAACATGGACGCCTTAGGGCCCCTCCTCTGCACCCCCGGTTGTTTCCCGAACCTGATCGAAATCAATATCCAGTGCTCCCTTTCGTGCACGCGCTTCGATGTACGTGGCTCGCTTTGCACGGGCTGATCTTTTTCGCTAACATACGTGCGAATTTAGTTTCTACGGCTTCCCAACCTTGAGAAGATCGAGGTATCCTTGACGGTTGGTAGTGAGTGATTAACGTTTTTCTGTTCTCTGAGGATTAACACCGCTCGTAGATTACGAAACATGGCACCCGTCATTCGATGCACTCAGCACGGAACTGAAAGCCCGGTCGTCTTCGCCGCGGCTCCGCACACTGAAATTGAGACTCAGAATGTACGAGCAGCGGAGGGCCAACACGTCCCCTCTTGGGATGCCTACGCCACCCTGCGTGCCGCTATAAATGAGCTGCGTTTCCCTTCTCTTGCGACATTGGAACTCTCCGTTGATGCGGCGAATTTCACCGCTCCGGCGCCTGACGCAGACTTGACGCCCTTCCTGTCTGCGCACCCCTGCCTGACGGAACTTATACTGCATGGCCGGATGCCCATTCCCGCCCCGTCGGAGGTCGCGCTATTCTTACCGCGCCTGCGCGCCTTCAAGGGCTCTCTGCGTCATTCCGTGGCCGTCGTCGCGCGCGCCCGCGAGCTCGCGCATCTATTCTTACTGCTCCCCGACACCTGCAAGGACGACACCCTGCTGGCGCTGTTTCCGCCCGGGTTGGCACCCACAGTGACGCGGCTGGACGTGCGCACCGTCGACGAAGATGGTGATTTCGTGAAGTTCCCCATGCAAGTCTCTCCGCGCTCGCTGAACTACCTGGTGTTCGCTTTCCCAAATCTTACGCACTTAGACATGAGCCTCAGGAGAGAGATGGTGCGTCGCGGCCCTTACATAGCCTCACAACGCACTACTGATAGCCCGATTAAATCTAGAAAGAGTACACCGAGGGCATCATGGCGCTTCCGTGCATCGAGTATCTTTGTCTTCGGTGGGCCACGTCCGTGCCGGAGCGCGAGTGGAACCGGCCTGCCGCGGCAATTTTTCCCGCTGCCAAGTACGCGGCGCACATCAGCGTGGTCCTCCTCCCGGCCTTACCGCGGCTGGCGGACGTGCGGCTCGTGTTTTATGGGGACCGGTCGTACTCGATGCGCGGCTGCTCGTCGTGCGATAAGTACGGTTATTCGCTTCCGGATTTGTGGGTGAAGTATTGGTTCCGGGTACACCGGTCGGAAGGGGAAGAAGAGCTTGTGTTTGATGATGAATCGAGATAATGGACCGTGTGTCAACTTTACACTTTGTTACTTGATTGATTTGTATCTTGCTTGTAAAATTTGACCAGATCGAGCCACAAGTGATAGCTCAGAGTTAACGGTCATAATCCTGTAGCCTATGTAATAACTTCGCAGTATAATCGAGTGGTGTGTGGTTGATTTCCTCGGAGCCCAGATCACGAATGCCTTGTTTGATGCAGCTCGCGCGGAAAATGACGATTACATGGTTCAACTCAAACAGCCAGGGCTATTATAAATGTGCGCAGCCGTCTTTGTTTTATTTGCATAGATAGTCTTCAGATTAAAATCTAGGCGACAAGCTCTCGCGCAATGTCTCCGAAGAGCACTCCTCCGGGTCCCAACAGTCACGCGTCACAGGGGTACCTGTCGGCGACGAATTTTCGCGTTTGTCACCGAGCCGGTTGTCGGATTGGGCCTCGGTTAGTGCTGGCCAAAAATATGATACGGAAAAAAATATTTTGAATATTCCTGGTACCAATTTAGGTTGCAGGTCTCAAAGTCATATGCTCGTCCCACCCATCAAACTCGATCATGTCGGTCCGGTGTCCCGAAGCCTAAAATAATTAGAAATTAATTGACGAAATTCCCTTCTTGGCTTCCAGCTTGTCCGCTGTCCAGTTCAAGTATTTCAGTGCAGCTAGCAAGGCAGCTAGTCCAGCTGAGCAGTTGACCAACTTAGTGGGCAGTGTACTTCATTTTATTTGCTGATAATCTGATGTCCAACATCTGGCCAGCGAGGGAGGCGAGTCGGCCGAGGCACGAGGCCAGTGGGCCACTTGTGGGCTGCAGGTCATTTATTCATCTGATTCTACATACAGGTTGAGAGAGGTACCAGGGGATGCCCGGAGGGCCTTTGTATATTCAAATACATATGAATATGATACGGCCTTGGGGTCCGTCTGAGAATATGAATACACTAGAATACGATCCAATATGATATGAATATAATATGATATGTATGGCGATCACATTGGACTTTTATTAATCCGGGTATATAACACGTAAATTCGACTATCTCTTGGGACATTTGAATAGTTTTATGTGAATTCATTGGGCATATAACTTTGGATCTCGTTCCAATGAATAAAAGTCTCAAAACAATATTAAATGTGGCAGCAGGATAAAATATTTTTGTCCCCCGGTAATATTTCTTCTGAACCTGAAAATAAAAAAGTGAAAACACACCCGATGTTTTTTTTTCGAACCCTGCAAAAACTTTCCGCTTCTTTGGGCAACATTTTTTCCAACCTGCACCGTGAAGTTGCCGACCCCAATGAACCTACCTACTGTCTTTCTGTGCTACATCACTTGTGTGTGCAACTGCCGGGGCACCTAACATCCATGTCCCCATCACCTGCCATCCCCTGGAGCCTGCCCCCTGCCTTGGGCCCACTTGGCTTCCTCCAGCAGACACCCTGTATGAGCGGGAACCCCATTTGCTTCTTGTATATCCTGTCAGTGAATTCACGGTGCAGCTAGCAAGGTGTTGAGAGTTGGGAGAAGGAGGAGATGTGTGTGCCGGTCCCGGCCATCGCTTCATCAGCTAGGGTTAGCACAGCCACTTCAATATATATTTTTTATGGAGAGGAAAAATGTTGCCCGGAGAAGCAGAAAGTTTTTGCGGTGTTCAAAAAAAAAAACATCGGGTTTGAAAAAGAAAACATTGTATCACGTTCCCGATGTTCATAATTCAAATCACCGCGCGCGAAAGAGGTGCCGGAAGCTTTTTTTCTAGAAATTCAGAATGCCTTTATATTCCTTATGTGAACAGTACTACCAACTGAAATGCTCCTCCCTATGACGGTCGGATCGCACTTTTATTATTCCCGATATATAACACGTAAATCCGAGTATGTCTAGGCTCATTTGACGATTGTAAAGCTAAACAAGTGTCTACTCCCATTAAAGTGTGATTAGCAGACCAACACAATAAGTATTTTTGTGCCCCGGTTATATCTTTTCGTGTCCCGGATATATATGTTCTGAGCCCGAAAATAAAAAGATGAAAATGCACTCCCCTAAAAAAGTGAAAACACACCCCCACTTTTTTTTTCTCAAGCCCCGGAAAACTTTCTGCTCCTCCTGCAACATATATATGTAAATGGGGTGGCTGTGCTAACACTAACCCTAACTGATTGAGTGATTGCTGGGACCGGCCCACCATGTCCTCCTCTCAACACCTTAGCCTGCCTTAGCTGCATGGTCTCTCGTACACTCGGCAGCCCTTGGGAAACAACCACTTGATATGGGTCATTGAGGTGCAGGTCGTTGTTGTTGTCATCAGGTGGGCACAGACACTCTCAGATGGGGCGCTCTAGGGCAGGCTGCAGCTGAGTGAGGCATACTCGGTTGAGTTGGTGTGAGCGATTGTTTGTCCCCGAGGGCTGCCAAGTGTACGAGACACCGTGCAGCTAAGGCATGCTAAGGGGTTGAGAGGAGGACACGGTGGGCCGATCCCGGCGGTCACTGAATCAGTTAGGGTTAGGGTTAGCACAGCCACCCCATTTACATATATATGTTGCAGGAGGGGCAGAAAGTTTTCCGGGATTTGAGAAAAAAAAAGTGGGGGTGTGTTTTCACTTTTTTAGGGGAGTACATTTTCATCTTTTTATTTTCGGGTTCAGAACATATATATCCGGGACACGAAAAGATATAACCGGGGCACAAAATGCTTATTGTGTTGATCTGCTAATCACACTTTAATGGGAGTAGACACTCATTTAGCTTTACAATCATCAAATGAGCCTAGATATACTCGGATTTACATATTATATATCGGGAATAATAAAAGTGCAATCCGACCGCCATACCTCCCGCCTGAAACCGAGCCAAAACACAACCTCAGTGGCCGGTTTTGAGTAGATTGATTGGATTGATGCACATGTATTCGATCACGTGTCCATCAAACGCGTACGCGCTTTAACATTGAAAGTTTTAATAAAAGACGCGCTTGTTGACAGGTCACCTCGGTGGCTTATTTGGTCTTAACCACTACCAAGCCACCCCCACAAACTCACCACCTTCGCATGCAGTTGTTGCCCGGGTATATGGCTTAGTCGTGCTATTTAGCAGCCTGCAGTTCTTGTGACCCATGTCTGTTGAGCCCTCATTGACAAGGATGGAAGTCCTTGGGCATTTCCCTTGGTGCAAAGACATGGCACTTGAACCACTTTACATGCTTTCCGAGCCATTCCATAAACACACCTCCCTACCCGACTCCAACTGGAGACTCGGGAGCAATCCTGTTGATCGGCAGAGGCATCGAACAGATCCAAGGGGCACCAATGAAGCTCTCAGGCCGGAGAAAGCCGGAGAACTAGTCTCCTGTGTGTAGCTGACTACCTACTGTTAGCATGTTCGCCTCGATCATCGGCCCTGCGGTCCGATATCTCTTTCACATGCCGTCACACGGCATCCGACCCCGCCTTTATAGCAACCATGGTCAGTGTCCGTAGTACTCACACGGCAAATTGAGAGGTTTCGGGGCACCCTGAAACGTTCCCGAAATGAGTAGTTTTGGGACCAGAATAAGTGTAACTGAAAACATACCTGGAATGCAAAGTTCTTGCACACCTGAAGCTGAAGCCGAAACTGCTTGATCGGGGTGTGTTTTCGGCATGTCTGATTTTTTTGGTTTCAGACACAGTCAAGGGCAACCTGAAGCTACTCCCGAAACTATCGGTTTCAGGAACAGCTTCAGCCGGCCCTAAACCTATTGTTTCGGCAATCCCGATCCCGTTTCCCCGAAACAATAAGTTTCGGCACCTGATTCGGCGGAACAAAAACTAGGCCTAGAGCGGTCTCGGCCGGCCTAGAATCAGTTTTGGCACGCCGGAAACCCGGACCCGAAACTTATTGTTCTCGGTGGCGGTTCCCAGGCTGCCGAAACAATAAGGTCTGCCCACGCTGAAAGTGCTCCTGAAACTATTGGTTTCAGGAGCAGCTTCAGGTGGGCCGAAACTGCATCCCAAACTAAACAAATCAGAGGTGCCAAAAACATACCCGAATCGGGTAGTTTCGGCTTAAGCTTCGGGTGCGCGGATAATTAACATTTTGGGTGCATTTTCAGGACTCCTTTAACTGGTCCTTGAACTGATGATTTCGGGAACGTTTCAGGGCCCCCCGGAGCCACCCAATTTTCCGTGTGACTGAGATCCTGCTCTCTTCCTGCAAGAATATGTATAATTGGCTCATATACCATGTAGGGTTGCAATACCCAGACATTCTGAATTTCTGAAAAAAAAAAGTTTCCGGCACCTCTTTCGCGCGCGGTGATTTGAATTATGCAACATCGGGAACGTGATACCATCGGTGTGTTTTCTCTTTTTTATTTTCAGGCTCAGAACAAATATTACCAGGGGACAAAAATATTTTATCCTGCTGCCACATTTAATAGTTGACTTTCCACAAGCTTAGAATAATCTGGGGAATATCGGCGGGGTATGGCAGTCGGATTGCACTTTTATTATTCCCGATATATAACACGTAAATCCGAGTATATCTAGGCTCATTTGACGATTGTAAAGCTAAACGAGTATCTACTCCTATTAAAGTGTGATTAGCAGACCAACACAATAAGTATTTTTGAGCCCCGGTTATATCTTTTCGTGTCCCGGATATATATGATCTGAACCCGAAAATAAAAAGATGAAAATGCACTCCCCTAAAAAAGTGAAAACACACCCCCACTTTTTTTTTTCTCTCAAATCCCGGAAAACTTTCTGCTCCTCCTGCAACATATATATGTAAATGGGGTGGCTGTGCTAACCCTAACCCTAATTGATGGAGTGATTGCCGGGACCGGCCCACCATGTGCTCCTCTCAACCCCTTAGCATGCCTTAGCTTGGTGTCTTGTACACTCGGCAGCCCTCGGGGACAAACAACTGCTCACACCTCCACCTCTGCACCGACTTGACCGAGTCCGCCTCACTCGGCGGCAGCCTGCCCTAGAGCGCTCCATTTGAGAGTGTCTGTGCTCTGTGCCCACCTGACGACAACAACAATGACCTGCACCTCAACGATCCATATCGAGTGGTTGTTTCCCAAGGGCTGCCGAGTGTACAAGAGACCATGCAGCTAAGGCAGGCTAAGGGGTTGAGAGGAGCACATGGTGGGCCGGTCCCGGCAATCACTCCATCAATTAGGGTTAGGGTTAGCACAGCCACCCCATTTACATATATATGTTGCAGGAGGAGCAGAAAGTTTTCCGGGATTTGAGAAAAAAAAAAGTGGGGGTGTGTTTTCACTTTTTTAGGGGAGTACATTTTCATCTTTTTATTTTCGGGCTCAGAACATATATATCCGGGACACGAAAAGATATAACCGGGGCACAAAAATACTTATTGTGTTGGTCTGCTAATCACACTTTAATGGGAGTAGACACTTGTTTAGCTTTACAATCGTCAAATGAGCCTAGATATACTCGGATTTACGTGTTATATATCGGGAATAATAAAAGTGCAATCCGACCGCCATAGCGGGGTGCCAATGATGTCGGCATCTCCTTTTATTCACAAAATCTATTCATTCTGGGTTCCCATAAGTAACTCCATAGAGTTTCAATAGAGTCACCGGGATGGCCAGGTATTCATGACCAGCCGCGAGAGTGTGGTGTTCAGCAGGCATTTATTTATCATAGTCACGATCAGTAAACAATGTACAATAGTACACATGAACACACTTTTGCCTCCTACAACGCGTTCCGACTTCGACTCTGATGGATCTTGACACATTCTTTCTTCACCAAGAGCTGCAGGCTATCGAGGAGGACAGCATACAAGATGAACAGCTGCTCACAGGCGCTGCTACCGCAGTAATGTTACTAAGAACAATTGAAGCCCATTGCTTACGGACGGAGCACTAGAAGCCAAGCAGATTATACCTAAGCCACCCACAGCTGCTCCGAGATCCCAGAGGTGCAACCCCATGGCAGGTTTTGTACAGGAGTCAAAGTGACCAGGCCTACATTACGACAATGGGCTTCGACGTTGCAACCTCCAATGTCATCCTTGATGCTGGATTTAGTCAAATGTGGAACAGCACCCCCATTCCCTGGGAAGATGCACTGGGTACAGGGAAAACCCGCCCAGGTGCACAATCCCTTGATGCATCAGGAGCGCTCAGGCTGCTCCTTCACTATCTGAACTCAACAATGCGGGAGATCAGTTTACAACAGATCTTCGCATTGATCCCCAGTATGATCTCCCGATACATCATGTTTGGCCTCAAGCTGCTCCCGGAGATCCTGCATCACATGCCCGATGCTGCCATCCAGTGGCCCAAAGAGTATAATGATTTCGGGGCCTACAACAACTTAATCACTGCACGGCATCCCAGTGCGTTCAGCAATATCAACAGATTGAATCTGCCTTGTCAGACCTCAGATGACGATGAATTCGAGAATGCTACATATAATGGATGGCTTTGCGAGCATTTTGTGAGCTCGATCTTGGTCTTCCCACCCAAAGGTGAATTATTTTCATTTCAAAGCCACATATACTGAATTGTCATTGAGGCACCGTCATTGCTTCACAATTCTTGCTTGAGAGGTTCTAAAGTAAGCAGGTATGTCATTGTGGGTCTTCCACTTTTAACTTCAGGTTTAATCCCCACCCAAAGATAATATCAATGGCTCTCAGAGTCTCCTTCAACTTCTCTGTATTCTAGCCTTCCACCAGTCAGTATTCAGCAGTCCACTTACTATTTGCATGTACACAATTGCATATCAGGTCCTCCTGTATGAACTGTAGCTTCTTCACCTTACTTGAAGGGACCAGAGCAATGCACATTCAGTTACCCACCATAAGTGCAGCCACAACTTCGGCATTTTAGATTCACCATCATTCGGAATTTCGGTGCACGGTCAGTCACCCTCCTATTTCCTGTCTCCTATGGGCCTCCAACAGTTCAGTGCACTTTCTTGATTTGCAACTTTCATCCAACAGCTGCATTGAAGTCTGATTTAAATTGTTCAACCTAAGAACCTCTCTGAAGTACCTGCTTCATCTTATTGTGTTAGTTCACAGAGTGGCTATCCTCCAGAGGCTACCTTGCAGGATTCAGGTAAGTAACACCATTGATTCGGCCAAAGCTGGATTTTTATTACCAGATCCAGCATTGATGTGAGTAGTCTGCCTTGGTGGTATAATTTCTGGCCGAATACTGAGTGGGTCCTTCACATTCTTCATTGAAGGGTGGTTCGTTAATAACGGCACCTGGTGTTCCGAATTTCGGTCAGAAGCACCCAATTGGTAAGGTGCTTCACTTTACCCAAACCCTGGCAAGTTAACGGGCATAGGATTCAACACGATTGTAAGATAAAAATGATTCTTCCACGCTGATATGTACCGCTGTTCATACACTTTTACAGGCTCACCGGACCTTAATTGCCCCTAGTCATCTGCGGGTCAGCTCAGTCGGTGGAGATGGGCAAGACTGTTCAGAAGCTGTTTTTTGTTCGGGATTCTACGACAAAGGTGAGTAGCCTGAACCATGGGAAACACTATGAATCAATCCCTGCTCATTCAAAAGGAAGCCTTGTGTGCAGGTACACCATATCTGTTTCTCTGTTTTGTGAGGGGGAATTGCATGGGACTTGACTTTATCTTGCGTGGGGATCAAGTCTATTTTACGCGGAGATACGAGTTGCGTGCATCACACCAACAATTATCATATTTAGGGCCCACCCAGGTGCAATTTGAACACCCAAGTGTCAAATTGCATATAGGTGGACCTGAAATTTAATTTACTTCTAGTACTTTTGGTCCCACTGATTTTGTAACCTAAAATAATAGAATAAAATTATGATTCGGCTGCCCTGAAACCCATTCGAAAGCCTAAAATTTAGATTACACGAAAGTCCAACTGAAATTGAAAACCAAAATCACACCAACAATTATCATATTTCACTGCGGCAATCCCCAAAACTTAGTTGCAAAAAAATGGGCTAGAATCATGTTGTTCATTTAGTGAGCCCAAGTTTTAGTGAGGAAAAAACTACACTAAAAGATAGGATCTTTCTTTCTTTCTTTCCCCTACAAAGACTCTGTATTTTAGTTAGACAAAACAGGAACACATGATTTTTCCCTTTGTCCCCAGCTTTTTCTCCCACTAAAATCTGGATTTTTGTGGGAGAAAAAAAGAGACAAAGATCCTATCTTTTATTGGAGTTTTTCTCCCCACTAAAATTCGGGCCCACTAAACGAACAACATGATTCTAGCCGTTTTTTTTGCTGACTAAGTTTCGGTGATCGCCGCAGTGTTTTAGGTGAGCTGAAACTTTATTCGAAACGAGTCCGCAAATTTTCCCATTGGTCCGGGAAATGCCGAACCAATGGGAAATTTCTCGGATTAGTTTCGAATAAAGTTTCAGGTCACCCAAAATATGATAATTGTCAGTGTGATTTTGGTTTTCATTCTCAGTTGGACTTTTGTGTAATCTAAATTGTAGGCTTTCGAATGGGTTTCATGGCAGCTGAATCATAATTTTATTCTATTATTTTAGATTACAAAATCAGTGGGACCAAAAGTACTAGAAGTAAATTAAATTTCGGGTCCACCTATGTGCAATTCGACACTTGGGTGTTCGAATTGCACCTGGGTGGGCCCTAAATATGATAATTGTCGGTGTGCATCAAAAACTGCCCCACCGGGGTGTCTGTTTTCAGCGCGGGAGACCGGAAAAGACGGGCGGAGGTCTAAAAATGTTGCGCGGGAATAAAAGTGCATCCGGACCGCCATAGTAATCAGACTGCCATGAAAAAAAAAGTTGTGGAAACACAAAAAAAAAAAAAGTGGCGGGAACTCCCAAAAAAAAAAGTTGCGGAAACTCAAAAAAAAAATTTTGCAGGAATGCCGAGTTCCTGCAAATTTTATGGAACCCTCCAAAATGGTCCAAAAGTTGCGGCATTAGCACGAAAACACGAAAAAAGTTGTGGGAACAAAAAAAAGTTGCAGCATTGATAAATGTGCATTTGGGATAATTCTATCTAACAACCCCCCTTGTTAAGAACAACCCGGGTTGTTGTAAGTTTTCCTATTTAACAACTCCCCAAAAAATTTTCCTATTTAACAACCCTCAATCTCCTGAATTAAATCGGTGATACCACACATACCAAAGGGAACTGGCTCAATTCCACGCAAGTCCAAAAGAATGTGCAGACTGCAGAGGCTTCTCAACAAAGGGAATGTATTATTTTCCAAGAACAGACAGATCTGGGTAGTAGTCTTAGCACAGATAATTTAAACATTGGATTAGCGGGGGTATGAAAAGGACAATAAGAAACGGCGTGTCTGTCTAGATCAGCATTCGGCTCGATCACGTGCGATCAAACGCGTATAAGACGTGTTTGTTGAGAGAGGACCCATGTTTATCGGTTTGTAGGTTGATTCCGGGATTCGGACAACTTTTTTGATCTGGGCCGGTCAGGTTAGTGTCAGAGCTCGGACAAATCAGTTGTCTGTGCACACAGGTCGGGTCCGAAGTTCGGGCAATGGCAACATCCCTCATCAAGGTCAGAGTCCCATTCGGACATCATCAACTGAATATATTTCCTCATCTGGGAGCCTCTATTCAATGTCCGACATTGTCCAGTAGTTTCTATAATAAAATTTGTTCTGGGTGGCATGCACTATTCATTAGTTCGCAGTGGCCAGCTTTAACCAATAACTTCATCCCCCATACTCTCCACTCTGAATTCAACTGCGGAGATACTCAGCAACAGCGAGGAAAACCAGCTTTATTCCACCCACTGGGATCCTGTCGAATGGATTTCCTGTGGTAAAGAATACACAAATATTCACCCCTTCGTTGCGACGGCTCGACGCATTCTGCTTGAGATCCCTGCGCATGTTGCCCACAAACTTCCCTCGAAAACCATGTCCATATCCCACCTTCTTCAATGTGATACACCCCCACGGAGCGACGGTGTGGACACCATGGATGTAGATTTCGAGCAGTTCTCGGCCAGCGAGCCTACCATGAATATCGAGGACATCCTACCATTTCTGGCTCTGCCAACAAGGTTGCAGAGGACGACAGAGTGGCAGAATAGATATTTTCCAGCCCTGCACGTGTATTTGGGAAATTTTGAGGTCAGATCCAAAGTTCGGACAAATTTTGAGTCGAGCGAAGGTCGGAAGCGGAATTCGGACAACTTTTCAGTAGCCGCCTCGACCAGAAGTTCGGACAAATTTTTTGACAGGCTCAAACTAGAATCAACCTACAAACTGATAAACATGGGTGCTGTCGAGGGTCACATTTATGGCTTGATCTTGACCACCACCATCTTGCTTTTGCGAAGCCTTTCTGTGCCCACCGAACCTGCCTCCAGAGGAGAATCAGGGAGGATGATGCAGTATAACGACCGTACCATTTGTTGTGGGTGTTCGGACACACTTCGGAGCAGCCTCTAAGCCCGAGCTAAAACCCCTTCGCCTCCCCAACATGGCAACAATGACTCCCTCATGTAAGCAATCTTCCTATTTGGAAATATCATGCGATCGAATCAGTGAGGTGGATTCTTTTTTTCATTTGTGGTTTCTGATGTTCGCGTGGACCATGTATAAGATAGCGCTGCCGAATCTTAGTGCAAAACATTGTGGGTAGAAGTGTGTCTAGTGTAATAAATATGAAAAATCACAAAGCCTCGTTCGTGCTACCTACCCTAACCTAACCCTAGTCAATTTTGCCCAAGGCCAACACAAGTTCTCCCGCAATAGCTTTACTATATACCTGGGAACTAACTCTAGCTCTAACTCTAACCACTAACCGCTAACCGCTAACTGTTAACTTCTAACCCTAACCTCTAGCCACCCGAACCTAACCGGCCGCTGTGCGGCATTGCTTCATCAAATGACCAAAAAGATGGAAGTCCCAGGAATCGAATCGAACACATTATTACTTCACAAACTCCGAGAAATATGGAGGCAGGAGTATTACCCATTACACTATAGTACCAATATTGCAGGACTTTTTCATAGCACTACAGCTGGGTCCGTCTTCTTGTCACGCCCGCAACAACCTTCCCCTTTAGGCAATGACATTCACTGCGTTCAGCCATGCCGTAGACATCGATGGTCTAGCCTGTCGGAGGGCCCTAGACCGGATCAAATCAAAGGCCTAGACATTGATTTGATCCGGTCTAGGGCCCTCCGACAGGCTAGACCATCGATGTCTATGGCATGGCTGAACGCAGTGATTGGTGGGGAGGCATGCGTCAGCTGCCCGAGCTGCACAGTTGATCTGGGTCTATTGCCCCATGTTGGGTTTACTTCAGGAATCAGACGGAGTTTAGTGTGAGAATCCAAATAATAAATTAGCGGTTGGCTGAGCTCTGCAAACGCTTGAGCAATACATAGGAAACTGAGCTACTTATATACTAAACTGTTCAATGTTACTAGAATGTTCCATAATAATCACCTGTGTTCTCCTGTGTTCTACTTGACTTTGGCTGACTCTCGTTATGACTCGAACCTCGGCCATGATGCCGGGTTGCCTCTTCCGGCAATAACTCCAACACTCCCCTTCAAGCCGGCATCATCTCATGATCCGGTTCAAACTCCCCTTATTCCTCATGAGCATTCGAGCTCCTGCAAGTCGGACTTCAAGCCGGCCCATTCCGATTCATTCGGATCAGTTCTGTTCACGTTCGATTTCAATCGAAAGTCTTCTTCATTAATTCACGCCCAATTCCACATGGGAGTCTTCTTTGTCAATTCACGCCCAATTCCACATGGGAGTCTTCATCTCTTCACGCCCAATTTCACATGGGAGTTTTCTTCATCAAAATCTGTTGTCCTAGTTCGAATGTGCCGTGATGCCAATTTATTCCGTAATTCAACTGGTGTCCTTAAAAGGAACTGTCAGTCTTCGATGGCAAAATCTGCTTGGTCGTCGTTGTCTAGGGTTGCCGATGATCTCGCTGGTCTGATTCCATCCGCTGGGTAACCGGTAGCTGCCGGGAAAGCGTTTGTGTTGGGTTTACTTCAGGAATCAGACGGAGTTTAGTGTGAGAATCCAAATAATAAATTAGCGGTTGGCTGAGCTCTGCAAACGCTTGAGCAATACATAGGAAACTGAGCTACTTATATACTAAACTGTTCAATGTTACTAGAATGTTCCATAATAATCACCTGTGTTCTCCTGTGTTCTACTTGACTTTGGCTGACTCTCGTTATGACTCGAACCTCGGCCATGATGCCGGGTTGCCTCTTCCGGCAATAACTCCAACACCCCATCCCCGCTGTGGACGGCCTGCTTGCGCGTGACCTTTGTTGCAAAGACCCAGGCAACTCACGCGCTTGACGTGATGGCCATGATTTCAAGTTGTTGCAGTACTGAGCCAGCTCAATTGAAGCGATCGCCATACCACTGCTTACTAAGGGTTGTTATATAGAAAGGGGGTTGCTAAATAGAAAACTTTCTATTCTACAACCTGGTTGCTCTTAACAAGGGGGGTTTTTAAATAGAACTATCCGTGCATTTGGACCCTCATACGTTGCAAGTTGGTCACTTGCAATGTTTTTCTGCCATTTTGAGCAAATTTCAGCGAAAATGGCCAACTTGCAACAGAGATCCTGAGCCCAAATCCCTATCAATTTGGGTCAGCCAACATATGGATAGGGTCACATTTACAAGTACTATCAATCACCGGGTAGTTGACCACCTTAGTGTCTATGATGTATCTCTGAAGCCATTGGTAGACTGTCGGGGTCCGCCGGGGTTCAGAATGATGGCATGCATTCTAGGAGTCTGTTAAATACATTTGGCAGAATTTAGATGCTGTTTCGAGTAGCGAGCAAATTTTTTCTGGGCAGCATTCCAAAAACAGCCAAAACGGGGTAGTTGACCACCACCTTGAGGACACCGCTGAGGATGGAATTGACACTGCCTAGTGTCTGGGTAATCTTTGGAGGTTTCAGACCACCATTTAGGGTACCTTACCTTTGATTCCAAGACATGGATGTGCATACAAATTTTATTCTCAAGTGCAAGCCAATAGGGGTAATAAAGCCCCTCTACTAACTGACTGCCATGCAACCAACAGATGCCACAGGGGGATAAAATTTGTGTTCTTGCAGTCTCATAGAATGTAAATGAACATCTATGGCTCCAAGTTTCAGACCCATGCTATCGAGAGCTCCTAGAAAAAATCTGGGAGTTGGGACCCCAAAATTCGTATGATTTGATGTATTGGACAGTGGCGAGAGAGGAATAAAATGTATAAAATATCGAAGAACCTGCTAATTTGAAGCATAGCACACCAATATGGACCATGCCAATTTTCAGACCGGTAGCGCCGATGGTTCTCTTAGGGATGGGTGGTCAACTTAGGCCACTTGATATTGGATTCAATTATTCTGCGGGGTCCTGCAAGTTTTGATCCCAGTTTGGGGGGATAAATTATCTTCTAGCTGAAAGCCCTGACCCAGAGCTCCAGAACGATCCCCAAAGGTCGTGGATTGACCAAGGATTGGTCGAGAACGGAACGTCGATGCCGTTGATGGCCAAGAAATGATGTTCTCACGCAGCGCATCGCGAGCAAACGCGGCACCGCTGGCGATCAACTCATCACTACGCCTCCAAATTTGGTCCAAACCTTCGTCAGACATCCTATTCCCTCCCCCGAGGTCAATACACTGTCGGTTTTCCACGTATATCCAGCCACTGTCCAAGTGGTCAACTACCCAGTCGGCAATAGTAGTTTGAGATAGCACATACCATTTTTTGATATCTCTCAAATTTACAGACACGATTTTTCAGAAAACCGCTGTTTATTTTATTACAAGACGACGGTGCAGAGTAGGTATGGATAAAATGGTGCATAAACACTCCTATTTCGTTGTACGATTTTATTTGAAGTGATTTGATGCCATCACGGGCCAGAACGGCCGCGTGCAGAACATTTCGTTGCCACTATACATACGCTCTAGTCCAAGATCGGACGCAACCTCAGGATCTGCGGCCGCTGTATTGGTATCAGGTCGGACCGGTTGCGGCCGACGAACTATTTGTACCCAGCCGACGAAGTCCCAATTCCCCGTATCAGCACCTTCTCGCAATCTACTGAACGCTATGATCGTGGTCTCTGTCGTTGCCGCTGCTCTCGTATGGATTCTCCTCGAAGCGAGTAGGAAATTCAACAGGCGGAACCTGCCCCCGGGTCCCGCCGGTCTCCCGATTGTGGGAAATCTCTTCGACATGCCAAATGGCAAGCGTTGGGATGTCTTTGATAGCTGGGGCCAGAAATGGGGTGAGTCCATAGAATAGATATCCTAAACCGTTGTCTGATCTCGGGTCAAGGGCCCATCACCTCTGCATCCTTCCTGGGCGAAACCTTTGTCATGATCAATTCCTTCGAAATCGCCAACGAGCTCCTCAACAAGCGCAGCGCAATCTATGCTGATCGCCCCGATGCACCCATGGCAGGTTGGTTAGTCGGGTGGAAGAACATCGTCTCTTTCCTTCACTATGGCGAGCACTTCAAGCAGTGCCGCCGACTCATCCACGGCCTCGTTGGAACTCCAGTTTCGCTGAAGAAACTTCATCATATGCACGAACACGCAAGTCATAAGATGCTCAAAAGTATACTGGCTAAACCGGAAGATCTCGAACACATTATCATGCAGTAGGTCGTTCCAGCATGCCAGGTACAATGACTAATGTTGGCTTCAGTACATCGGGAGCACTCCTGCTCCGAGTCGTGTACGGCTGGTCGGAGGATGAACATGATCATCCTTTTGTCGAGACGGCTGACCAGGCGGTAAATGATTTGTATGTTTTCGTGAGCGGGTACCTCGTCGATGCACTTCCTATCCGTAAGTTCGATTCATCCTCCGGCTCGCATGGTCCTCAAGTACATCCAGTGCGCCATCTCCCTTCATGGCTCCCTGGGACAGAGTTCAAGCGTCAAGCGAAAGGATGGTCTTCCACGTTCGACGCCATGGTTGACAGGCCCTTCTCGTGGATCAAGGGTCAGCTGGTGTGTTGATTCACTTTTAAATATTTTCACGGCCTAATCAACCCCCTCAGACTGCGGGCAATAACGAATCATCCTTCGTGGCAGACCATCTCCGCGAGGGTGTCGAGGACGAATTCACGGTCAAGTGGACTGCCGCCTCGATGAGCTCTGCAGGTCCCGATACCGTACGTCCTCATTCAATCAACCAGTTCATTTGTTCAGCCCAATTTTAGACCGCGTGGACGGTCTTTGCCTTCTTTAAAGCCATGGCCATGTACCCTGATGTGATGAAGCGCGCTCAAGCCGAGATCGAGTCGGTTGTCGGGAGCGACCGGTTGCCCCAGATCAGTGACCGGGCACAGATGCCCTTCATCGACGCAATGGTGTTCGAAAGCCTTAGATGGCACCCTGTCGCTCCTCTCGGTGATTCGGTGGTCGAACTGTTCCTGTTCTAGCTTCTGACCTAGAGAGCCCACAGGATTCCCGCACCGCCTGACCGAGGATGACCACTATGAAGGCTTCTTGCTGCCCAAGGGTGCCCTTGTGCAAACTAACGTCGTGTAACTGATGTCTTTCCAGCTTCCAACGTCCAACTGAAGCCACCTTTACAGGGGAATCACTCGCGATCCTGCCATCTACCCGAACCCTCACGTGTTCGACCCTACCCGCTTCATGGCGTCGGAGACCAAGCAAGTTCAACCCAATCCTGAGTACACATTCGGATGGGGACGCCGGTAATTCACCGCTCCATCACTTTTTTTCCATTCCTAACGCCTTTCGCAAGCATCTGCCCCGGAAGATTGATGGCTCTGGAGGTCCTCTTCATCACCTACGCCCAGGTACTTGCCGTCTACAATATCTCGAAGGGTACGGAGAATGGTGTCCCCGTCCAGCTAGACACCGGGCGGAGCGAGGGCGTTGTCAGGTGAGTTGCTCCTTCACCTAAAGTCCTGCCGCGCTCAACCTCGTTGAACGTAATAGTCGCCCCACGGCGTTCAAATGCGACATAAAACCCAGGGACAAGAAGGCTCTCTCCCTCATCACGGGTGACTTCCCCATCAACTAACCATTTCTCTCATTGTGACCGGTCTTGTTTTTTGTCGCGCTGCGCTAGAGTAATAAATCGTTTTGAACAGAGTTGATTCTCTAATGATGGAACAAGGAGGCTGTGAGAGAAAGAACTGTAGCCGATTCTTGAATGGTAAATTGAGCTTACTCGAGACATTGCACAGAAACCGAGTGTGGAATTGCAGATTTCGACAGCATCCGGCATGCGTCCCCCCACATTAATTTCCGGAGGGGTGTAAATGAACCGGGAAGGTCCTTCTATCGCTCCCGTTACAGCTCGATGTGGAAATGTACCTAAACCGTCGAAGATGCATCGCTCGCTCATAGCAGCTGTAGTAAAGACTTCATTTCCTTGGATTGTTTCAAGCGCTACCACCGCGTCAAGCGTTCACCTGCACCAAATTTGTCCTAATGAATGTTCACGCCGCAGTTACGAGTACTTATGTAATCCTTTTATTGACCAACTCGAAATAAGGTTTTCCAGGTCTCGGTGAGTCGTGTTACATTTTAAGTTTGTAAAGAATTTAGGGGCTGTGCTAGGATATTGTGTGGCTGTGTTGAAGCACATTTAGTGGCTGTCCTTTAAATCCTGTTCATATGTTGTGAACAATTAATGGCTGTGCCTTGGATATGTAATCAATGACTCAATCTTCGGCTGTGTTCAATTCTTCAAGGTGTCACTTATTTCCTGTCGATGGGCAAGTGTGTCCAGAAATATTCGAGCATCTACTTGGTAGAATTATTCACTGCATTCAAGGCCGCCTTAGCCGAGGCCCTGTGGAGCTTCTGCAAGGTTCGGCTATGTCCGGGCGAGGCCTTGGTGAGGCGGCTCCACGCAGCGATCTAGCCGTGATCTGTGTAGCTTCTGCTACCTATTGCTTCCATCGCTTAGCAGCACTGCGTCGAGCCCGCCGCTTTAACCTCGCTGCACCCATCACTGCCAGACCACTGTCCGCTGCTCATGTCCCCCATTTATCTGCTCAATTAGCTTTCCTCTGGCCCCTCCGTTCTCTCCCTCAACTCGTTCCCGTAGCTACTGGCGTAATGCTAATAATATCCATCTATTTTATGTAACCTTTCCGATCAAAGTTTGGCATCAGGGATGCGCCAGAGGAGCTGCACACATTTTCCTTCAAGAGAATTGAGTAAGGACGTGAGGAGATTAAAGTAGCAATAAGGGGACCAAACAATGCTATCTGCCTGTATAGGGCCAGCGAGGTCCGCCGAGGTGTGGGGAACTGGGGCTAGTTGTGTGGAGGCGGCTCCACAGAGCTAGCTGCATGTGATTGATGTGACCTCGCCACACGTGTGCGGCTCGGTCCGGCGAGGCGGTGCTGCGGCGAGGCGGGCCTTGAACGCAGTGATTATTAGGGGGACACAGACTACCCCAGTTTCCTGCAATGGACATCTTCAGACCTTCGAAAGGGTATGTCATAGTACATTGTCAAACTTCACCTGCAGTGCGGTCACCAGGCACCATAACTACAAATTCTATAATTTGCACCCGCTGGACAAAACAATTCCAAATCTTCTGCTCTCATTGTTTTTGTATAACCGTGTTCTGAGACCTGACTTCCTCAGAATGAACTTCTCTTCCTGCATGCACACCGTATCTTGGTATCAATATATGTCGAAGTGATGCCGATTTGATCCGCCCGTCTGCCAAATGCGCGGTAGCCAAGCCGACACATCAAATGACCATGTTCTGCAAATATTCTGCTTCAGGTCGTCAAACCAGTTAGAGATTGAACTGCACCGCCCCTAGCCTCAATATGGGAAGGTCCTGTTACATTCGTGCACACAGACTTTGGTCCGTCTCCGATATCCGACCTCTGGCCTCCGGCCTCTGAGTGTTCGGAGGCTGGAGACGGATGATCATCAGGTTTTTACGCAATGAAGGCTTACTGAGCGTTTCCCATTTACCTGTTTTTTCCGTTCCTTCTCAACTTCTCAATTATTGTTTTGCTTACTCAGCTAACTTCTTCATCCAAACTTGGACTCTCGCTTATTGTTATGTTTTGATCTACCTTATTTGGGTTAACAATAATGGACTTAGTATAAATATGATTTAATATCCTCATGTACTTCAGTTTGATTATAAACATTGCTTTGCTCTTTGCTTTGCTTCAGAGTCTTCCTCTGGTGCTGATGTCCCTTCGGACCCTGTCTACCCCTGTCTTGTCCATCGGCCTAGGGTAGTATGCACACCCTTACTTTCCTGTGGTGTCTGCACTCACTTTTGATATCTCCGACCTCTGGTCTCCGATCTTTGACCTCCGACCTCTGGTTCCTCCAAACTTCCAACCGGAGATCTTTGGCGATAGCCCCCTTCATCGGCACGGGATATAACAGGTCCCCTGGACTCAATATGCTGTAAATAGGCACCTGCAAGTGCTTGGGTCGATGGTACCTGTCATCCACATTCTGCTAGTGTTTCGACCTCATTTCAATTTGATCATTCTATTGGGTTGTTTCCGATCGATGTGTCAAGCTCAAGATGAAACAGTATCTATCGCGGAATATCAAAACACTGCTAGATGAAAGTACCCGCCAAATTTTTCTCCTGTTTCTCCCTTCCTCTCTATCACAACCTGCCCTTTACTCTGAGCAATGTGAATCTTGCCACTACTTGCTATCGCTTTCATGTCTCTGTGGGCCATCTGGCTCATGGATACAATAAGGGGATGGCACTGGGGACAATAAGCAATATACGGACCCTGCATATCCTCAGTATTTCCTCAGTATTTTACAAAAATCCCCAGAATATACCTCCAATATACAGGGTCTGTATATGCTCAGTATTTTACATAAATCCCAAGGAAATACCCAGAATATCCTGGGTCCAGATATGCTCAGTATATTAGCTAATATCCTGAGCATATCCTTACAAAATCCTGAGTTCATATATGGTAGCCATCAGACCTCAGTATTTTGCAAGTATATTGCAACCAAACAACCTAAAAAAGATAGGAACAGTTGCTTAACTGGGTAATAATGGTTGTCACAAGTACATCTATATAAAGAGCTATAATATCAACAGTGCTGTCATGCTATAAGGTCAAATGACCTCGAAAGTGTTTTCCAGGTCATGTGGTTCTATGCCTGAGCTCGTCGGTGGGAAAACGAGGGAGAGAGTTTGCGGGCAAATGATTTATTTGGTCGCCATAGCTCTCTCGCACGAACCCTGGGACGGGAGGCCGAGCTCAAGCCGGCACAGGCGAATGTACGTAAAGTACAATGAGACAAGCCAAAAAAAGGAAAGAAAACAAAAACAGGGCACGTGGTGTGTAAGGGTGGGGTAAAAAACAAACGCGCAGTCAGAGACTAACGCGCTGTATGTGAGATGGGAGAGGAAGAGAGCACAGGGAATGTCCGACCTATGTATGTGGGATGGGAGAGGAAGAGAGCACAAAGGATGAGTGGCATCCTGTTGCGAATATATACCGAGGCGAGACCAAAGCGTAGGGCTGAATGAGGAAAAAAGAAAGTGTGCGACGCGTCAGCGGCGCATCAAAGCGGAGGTCACGTTCTCACTTTGCATAGACCGCGGCCAAAAGGGTTTTGACCGGTCCATCTATGCCTGAGCTCGTCGGTGGGAAAACAAGGGAGAGAGTTTGCGGGCAAATGATTTATTTGGTCGCCATAGCTCTCTCGCACGGACCCCGGGACGGGGAGGCTGAGCTCAAGCCAGTTGAGGGGGCGCGAAGTGGAGAGCCGGAGGAATGGGAAACTGAGCAGGAGAAACGGCCAAATGAAGACGAGCTGAAAGGCCAAGAATGCGATCACAAGGGACATTGAGGTACAGCTTGTACGCATCGCTGTGCCAACGGCCAAGCAGCTGGATTTCGTAGTCGGAGTAGCCCACGGCAGCAGCTGAAGAAGCTGCACCGCGACGGAAGCTATGGCCGGAGTACAACGAGGAATCGAGCCCAATCATGGAAAGACGGAGTTTGAGTGTGGAGATGAATTTGGAGCGCGTAAGCGCGTTTCCGTGACCATCGCTGAACAGCGGGGAAAAAGAAGGCTGGGGATTGACCCTAAAAAGATTCTGAAGCGCCGTGACACCGCATGTGCTCGCTCCCGGGGCGAGCACAATGAGAATAGAAACCCCCTTGTGAAAGGGGTCCGTCTTCGACGCGGGAAGATCTATTCGCGCGTGGGTTGGGTTGCCAAGGAGGATAAAAAGGTGATGCAGCCACGCGTAAGGTGGACAGCTGGGTCGAACTTCTCCTTGTCTCCGACAGTAGCCTCTCCCCAACGCAAGAATCCAGCCCAAGAGGTCTTGTAAGCGGCGTCGATATTCACATTTTCCCGGGTGGAGCAATCTCCCGCGACAGAAGCAAGTCTGGTGTTGATCTCCTGGGTAATGGGAAGTTTGGGCTTACACGCCTTCTCGCCGTAATAACGTTTGATGCCGCGGATGACGCGCTGGAGGGTAGGGGACTCGCAGTTGTCGAAAGGAAGGCCAGCGTCGACGTGGAGGGAACGAATGCTGGAGAGATAACCCTTAATGGTCTTGGGCTGCAAAGCCCGTGCACCAAGGGAAGAGACCCACTCGATGAGAGCGGGGAGTGTCGCGGGGAGGTACTGTCCATTGTTTGCCGCCACGAGATGGGGTGAAGCCGGACGAAGTCGATGTAGGATTTCTGTCCGGTGGAGTAGGTTTTCTGGGTGCTGGCGGCGAGTCCGTGCCACAGCCAGAAGGCAGCCTGCCTGGAGAAATGAGAGTGTGTCTCATACCACTGAGCAGGGACTTTGGTGAGGAGGGTTTGGGGTCCAGAAACGGCGCGAGGCGGAAGAGCTCCGAATACTGGAAACGGGAAGCCGCGTCAGCAAGCACATTCTCTTCGGAAGGAAGCCAGACAAGGGAATAGGAAAAATCGAGGCAGGCCGCTAGCATGACAATCGTGCGCACAATAGCCTGGAATGGGGAGAGCGGGAAGTCCCGGAAGTCAGCCACGAGACGACATTTTGATTGTCGCAAAAGAAGGTGACCTGCGCACCTCGCCATTCATCTCCCCATCGGAGAATAGCTTCTAGGATCGCATATATCTCCTTGAACTGGATGTCATAGTCGCGATAACGTCGCGGGGTTCTGGTGGCAAACCAACGCGAGCCGAAAACACTGCCCAACCCTTTGCGGCCACTGGCGTCGGTGAAGAGATGGAAAGTTGGACGGGACGGGGCGAGAAAGCGGATACCATTCCAGTACGAGCTGAAAGTCTGCCACCACTTGATGTCTGCCAGAACACCGGCAGGTACGCGTAGGATTGTGAAGGGGGAATGGAATTTAGTGGAGAAATCGATGATGCGCCGGATAAAGGAAGCGACCGTAGGATGACCTGGGAGCAAAATTGCAGGAAACCCGTAAGCTCCTGCAGGTGCGAAGCAAACAGCGACGTTGCTCGGACCAAGTTTGAAGGAGTTCCTTCAAAAACGCCAGCTTTTCAGCCGGAAGCCTCGCCTCCATGTGAACAGAGTCGAGGGTCAAGCCCAAAAATTCAAGTTCGGTGCACGGCCAAACTGTTTTGGAGTCCTGAAAAATCAGCCCCAGCTCTCGACCAAGTGCCATTACCCATTCAACCGCCGCATTACATACGGACGGAGAAGTGGCAGGCGTGAAGGTCATAATGAAATCGTCCAAATAGTGCCGAAGATAGGAGGGGATATGCCGCTGGATTATCCAGTGCAGAGCCTCTGCAAAGAGGTTAAAGATGTAGGGCGCAGAGCGCAGCCCAAATGTGAGGACAAGCAGGAAATAAAGCCTGCAGTCCCACGTAAAGCCCAAGTGGTGCCAATCGGCACGACAACGGGAATGTGACGGAAAGCCTCTTTAAGGTCCAACTTCGCCATAAGCCAACCAGGGCCAGAGGAAATTAGGTCGGAGATTGCGCGCTCAAACATGTCGTACGTGATGTGCGCTTCCGCATCGGAGATACCGTCATTCACGGAGGAGCCATGGGGCCAAGACAGGTGGTTGATAATGCGAAGCTTCTGGGGATTGTGTTTACGAGCCACAACGCCGACGGGGGAAGACCGGAAATCCGGGAGTGGTGGGACACTGAATGGTCCCGCTGCGTGGCCATTGCCGACTAAGGAGGAGATTATTGAATTGATGAAATCCGGATTATCAGATGCGGACTTGAGGTTGCGTGATGGGTGAGAGGACTCAGGACCCGAGAATCCGATATTAGCACCAAATTTAATTATCTGGAGTAAAGACGACACAAAATCTATTGGGGTAATCGGCGAGGTAAAAAGCCCAGGCATCGTGCTTGAGCGGTGACGCGATGGGAGGGGAATTGTGATGGGAAGGAAGGGGGGTGTTACAGCAGGGGTCCGAATTTGGACGAGCTGGAGGAGGAGGCGCAGCAGGGAAGAGTGCCGAATGAGGGAGATCGGGTGCGAAAGGTGGAGGGAGCCGTGAAGATGAAGCCAAAACCGGGGGAAAACCAGGGTCGTGCTGCAGGCTAGAGCGAGCAGCTAGACGGCATGCACGAGTAACTTTACTCGCTCTGCCAGGACCCTATTTCCGGCAGGTTTTCTCCGCGTGATCTCCGGTGCACTTGCGGCACTTGTGCATGCGGCCATCCGGGCACGGTGAAGAGGAGCACTCTCCTTTGTTGAAATTGAAGCAAATCTGCTCGCCGATGGGCTTGGACGACTTCGACTTGGAAGAGGACGAAGCACCGCGCCTAGAGCCGGAGTCGATGGGGCAGCGCGCAGACGCGAATAAAGATAGCGATTCATGAGGTCTGCGTCTGTTCGGCCCCAGCCGGAATAGTTGCCGCTAGCTATCTCGTGGCGCCGGATGAGGTGATATTGCAGATGGTATTCGACGATTGCCGACCACTCGTAGCGCTGGTGGAGGTCATGAAGGTGTTCGTAATAACGGTTCGACCCATCAAATATGACCCTAGTGGCCTCGGCGTCGCCTGATGAGGCGGCAAAAGCAACCAGAACCCGGAAATACATGTAGAGGGGGGTGATGAGGGAATGGAGGGAGGGGTAATCCTTGGCCGAGGGCGATTTGCCCTTGGAGTCCTCGAGACGATCAATGTCGGTCCGGTCGCGGAAACGAGAGTCCAGTTTGTAGAGATCAGTGGGCCGAAATTCGTGGCGCGTGATCTCTAACAGCTGACCTGCCTCGAGGGAAGGAAACAGATCATATAACGAGGACTTACTCGGGGGGTTATTCGCCACAAAGGGGGGGATAGCCGTGGGGTAACGCGACCGGCGTGACCGCGGCCTGAACCGTAGCCTGAACCGAGTTGACGAGGTTGGTGGGGTTGGCAGAAGCCAGTGCCACGTCGAGCATTTTCTCGTAACGCGCGAGTGTCGCCATTTGGGCCTGAAGCAGTGCCTGTAAATCCACGGAGCCGGTAGAAGCCTGAGCGGGCTCTGAGCTAGAAGCACCGTCACCAGCCATGGTGCAGTCGGAAAGGAGCTCCGCGCGGTGAGCCTGGCGTGAGGAGAACTCGACGTCGGTGGACGTCATGATGGGCAGCAAGAATGGGGACGGAGGTGCGGGTAACGACGGCCCGGGGGATAAAGCCGACGGTGATGGCGATGCTGATGGGGTGGTAGTAACGACGCTTAAGGTCGAACGCGAAGCGCGCTGGGCTGCTCTGACGGCAGTTGCGGAAGGTGGAAGCCTTGGATTTGAGGAAGATGTTGGAGCTCTGGAGTGACTATGAAGTCAATCTCTCAGGGAACTGGAAGCCACT
Source organism: Mycena rosella (assembly GCA_029378255.1). NCBI lineage: Eukaryota > Fungi > Basidiomycota > Agaricomycetes > Agaricales > Mycenaceae > Mycena > Mycena rosella. The sequence goes on from JARKIE010000248.1 coordinate 133,158, forward strand.
TTGATAGCGGATGATGCCAAGCTCCTGTGTAAAAAACAAACACGCAGTCAGAGGCTAACGCGCTGTATGTGAGATGGGAGAGGAAGAGAGCACAGGGAATGTCCGACCTAACACGCTGTATGTGAGATGGGAGAGGAAGAGAGCACAAAGGATGAGTGGCATCCTGTTGCGAATATATACCGAGGCGAGACCAAAGCGTAGGGCTGAATGAGGAAAAAGAAAGTGTGCGACGCGTCAGCGACGCATCAAAGCGGAGGTCACATTCTCGCTTTGCATAGACCGCGGCCAAAAGGGTTTTGACCGGTCCAACTTAGTCTGTGCACTGGAAGTAGTTTGAAGGTACAGTATGTACTAAAGAATTATTTAAGACCAAAAATAGATCTGATTATCTCATCTTGGTCCATGCACTTGAAACAGCCAACTATCACATGACCTCAAAAGCACTTTTGAGGTCATGTGACCTCATAGCATAACAGCACTTTTAATATTAGGAGGTGTTTTGGTGCATATCCTTACTTCTGACTTTTAGACAGTTGGCCTCATTATTGAAGACACCATTGGTTTCAACTACCATTCCCTTGTACATATACAGCTGTGCAGTGTAGAGGTCCCACATGATTTATTTCTATATTTGGTAATAAATCATATGACCATAGAGCTTGCTCTATGGTCACGGGATCTTGATTTCCCCAAATCCCCCCATATAAGGTGTGACACAGGTGGATATCGGGACGCTGACAGTAAATATCATACCCGTTACCTGTGACACTGTACCTGTGACCCACCTGTACCCGCATGTACAGTAAATAACCACGGTTATATATATATATATTGTAATATTGTGTTACAGGGGTTGTTGAATGTCTTTATATGCATCCTAATGTGTTCAGGTGTATATATTCTATTTTTCTTATATTTATCCGGATTTATGCGACCCTCAGAGGCCCCAATACGAGTCGAAATGAGCGAGATCAATCCCATCAAGGCCACAACAAACAGTACTACGCTTCGTTCTGGATTAGGAAATTCTCGCCAAATCCCTTTCCCTGGGTGCCTTTCGGGGACCTGGCACATATAACGGTGGAAGTGTATGTACTACAATGTTTATACAGTCATAAACCTGCATTCCACCCCATTTAACCACAGTTCTGGGCCAATTCAATGAAACTGTTATTAATGACCCCAGTGACCATTTACTGGTGTGAGAGTGTGAAAGTGGAGTCAAAATTGAAGCTAAGAACTACTAGTATCACCTGTAATGGATGGGGGAGGCACATATGTGCATGGATAGCTGTTTCAGAGATATTTATGTCAATTGTCCATTCAGAATAACCGCAAGTTTTATGGTCATGAGTACAGTATTTTAGGTTTCCCCTGAGAACCATACTGTACCCATACCTATCACACCTGTACCCATGACACTATGGTAATGCATAACACCGTGTCACACACTACCCCCCATATTTATACTTCACCTTCTCCTCTTGATCATTTTCTATTAGACACTTTCTGAGTATACCTACCTTTCTTCTGAATTCAGAAAATATGAATGATGCCATTCATAAGGTTTATGAAAAGACATGGTGCTGGAGGGGAATCTAGTAGCTAGAAGTGATAAAGAAAAGAAACAGATTGTGGCCTGCTGCCAAAGCCAAAGAATGGAAAGAGAAGAAAACACAGCCTGCTGCCAAAGCAGGCTGTCTCCTGATTTCCTGCTGCTAAAGCTGGTAACCAGGAGAATAAGAAAAACAGTAGCCTGCTGCCAAAGCCAGCTACCCCAATGTCTCTGCTGCCAAAGCAGATAATCGGAAAGAAAATAAATCAAGGAGAACATGACAGAATATAGAGAAGAGGTGTTGGTACAAACATCATACAACACAGCAACTTTATGGCCTCCAATGGCACAGCCACACACCAGAACCCTTTTATAGGAACTGTAATTGTGACAATCATTTTTCCCCAGTTAAGCAATTGTTCCTATCTTTTTTTTTTAGATTGTTTGGTCGCAATATACTTGCAAAATACTGAGGTCTGATGGCTACCATATATGGACTCAGGATTTTGTAAGGATATGCTCAGGATATTAGCTAATATCCTGAGTATATCCGGACCCAGGATATTCTGGGTATTTACTTGGGATTTATGCAAAATACTGAGCATATACAGACCCTGTATATTGGGGGTATATTCTGGGGATTTTTGTAAAATACTGAGGATATACTGAGGATATGTAGGGTCTGTATATTGCTTATTGTCCCCAGTGTGGCAATGTCCAACTAAATTGACCATCAATTTCTGGGGGTGCTCCCTGGTGAGACAATGTCTCGTGAAACCTTGCATGAACTCAGAATTCAGCTGTAACCCACCTGCCCTGGTCTGTCATGACGAATCACTGTCTGGCCCCATGCAGATCTTCGTTGTGCACTGGCTTGCACTGTATACAATTTTATTAAATGCACAGACACATCTGGTTCTTGTCTACAGATGTTTCAACTTATCCCGCCCTTTTTATTAATGTGCTCGAACACGGTTATTTCTGATGCGCTCATTTATGAGGAAAAATGACTGGCTGGTTTGCCTCTGACAGCTTGGCAACTATTCAAATCACACTAGACACTGTTTGAACCTCACCAGATTTTTACCTTGAATTCAGATCTTACTCGTTTTTGTGTCTTTGTTGCTGGTAATGGGCATTGAATACAGCGAGTCCCAGTTTCATGTCAACCAAGGGATGCAAGTAGCATATTCTTGTCACCGGTTCAGGGGCCACAAGACCCAAGTCATTTGATTCAGATGTGGTTCACCCTTTCCTGGTGGATGGTTCTGCTGTCTTGTGTAATGGCAGCTGCCTAGAATACGCAAAACATTGAAAATAAAGGACATAGTTCCTACATTAGCACCGAACGTGTTCAGTTTCACGTCAAAAGTGCCACTAAGGACTTTGAGCCCTTTGTTGACTGGTGTGCAACTGAGGCAGATTGTCACAGTCAAGACCTTGCGTCCAACTCTACAAGAGAGTGGATTGGGAAGTGCAGGTAGATGTCTCGAAAAGATGATTGAATAAAAGACTAAAGAACTACAAGTGAATAGCTACTCTACTTATACTGTTTGTTCGAACCGTGTGAACTCAAGTAGCTAAGTATATAATACAATGAGGTTACCAGGCGAATCGTGATCGGAGATGTCAAGTGTCAAGTGTCAATACTAAATATAGTTCATGGAAACGACTATTGTGTTCCGTTGCCGTGTGATCTTTAGCCAGCAAAGTCCTCCCACGTTATGCCATCGGCGTGAAGCGCTCGTGCAACAAGTGCTGGGGTCACGTGCTCATCATCGGTGTTGGAGCGATTAGATTGGGGTCAAATGTGACATTACCCCCCCTCTAGAATCAACATCCTCGTTGATCTCGATGAACGTGTTTGCCTCTGGGATAAATAATTTCTTTGTTGAGTATTGTTGCGACTCCTCGGTGTTTGAATCTTTTGATTAAATAATCCCAGTATCCGGCCGGCATGACCGGAACTGCGCGAATCTCGATCCCGTGATCCTTGTTATATTTGTCAAGGATCTTCTTGCGTTTGATAGGTGCCGCCTGGGCTCCCACGTCCTCTCCCCAGAGGGCTAATTCTTCCACTTGATCAAATACTGGAAGCCTTTTCCGCGTTGCGGTGCTTCAAAATCTCCTCCACCCATACTCCTCATGACCTTGCACGATCTGCGGCGCTGGTCGCTCCTCTCTCCGATGTGCCGGAGGTTCAACATACTTGGTCAGCAGTGCCTCGTTGAAAACCGGATGTGACTTGTCCGTTTCAGGCAACCTGAGCTTGTATGCCGAAGCTCCGACCTTCTCCAAAATCTCGTAAGGCCCCAGCCTTCTATCGTCGAGCTTCTTGGTCGGGCAATCCGTGGTGATATCTTTGGCCTCCAGCCACACCTTATCACCGACCTTGAACTCAGGCGCCTGGCGCCTATGAATATCATAATATTTTTTATTTGTTTTCTGGGTTTTTTCCAGCGCAGCTGCCGCCTCGTCGCGGATCTTTTTCATTTTCTCGGCAAAGTCGTTTGCGGCCTCATTGCGGACTCGACTGCGTTTTGATCCCCTTCCAGGGGTGGTATCTGATGTTCACAAAGAACAGCGACATGCTCGTTGACGAGCTTTGTTTGTCGTTGTGAGTGAATCGGCCAATGCGAGCCACTCGCCCAGTCCGACTGGCGATAATTTACGAACACGCGGAGATATTTTTCGATCTCCTGGTTCATGCGTTCCGTCTGTCCATCAGTGATCGGATGGAAGGCGGTGCTCGGGTTCATTTCAACCCCAAGGAGCCGGTTGAGCTCCCTCATGAAACCGGAGACGTATCTCGGATCCCGGTCCGAGATAATCTTCCGCGGCACGCCGTGATATCTAATCACGCGATCCCGGGTCAACCGGGCAACTCCCTCGGAGTTCAACTCCATGTTCACGGCCTCGACGTGAATCATTTTGGTGAATGTGTCCACCCAGACTTGTATGGCGTTGAAGCCGTTGCTGATCGGAAGCGGACCGATTAGGTCCATGGATATGATCTGCCATGGCCCTTCGGCGATCTTGTGGGGTTCAGCTTTCCCTGCTGATACCGATGCACAGGTCCTCTGGCACGCTTCGCACTCCTTGATATAAATAGAAACCTGGTTGCCGAGCCTCGGCCACCAGTAGTTTCGCTCTATTAACTCCTGCGTTCGGTTTTCCCCTGGATGGCCGAGCAGGGCGAGTCATGATGTAGACCAATAATTTTATTTCTAAGTTCCTCATCGAGGAACATAAATCAGACCGTTATAATAAATAAGGTCGTTGATCTTCTCCCATCCCAGGGAGGTTTTTCTCAAGCGCCAGCTTGACACTCTTGTCCACACATTTCGTGGCCTTGATCTGTGACATGATCTCAGCTTCCGGCCCTTCCATCGTGATCTCATGAGATCGGAAATACTCCGGCTTGAGAAGGAAACGTTCTCGTTGTCGTTCTTCCCCTGATCGTGGTCTGCCCGGCGGGATAATAAATCGGCTTTCTTATTCAGGGCCCCGGCCCGATGAGAAAGTGTGAAGTCGTATTCGGATAGTTCTACTATCCAGCGCGCTTGCCTCCGATTGACCTTCTGAGGACTTTTAAAATACTGGAATTCTGATGGTCTGTCAGAATCTCGAACGTTTCCCGCGCTCCATCAGGAGCGATCTCCACTCATCCAGCGCGAGCATGATTGCCAGCATCTCTTTGTCGTAGATCTCGTAGTTCGCTCCGTTTTGCTGAGGCCATGGGACTGGAATGCCACGGGCGCCACCCCCCCTCTTGCTCCTGACTGAGCACAGCTCCAGTCGCTCCCTCCGATGCATCAGCTTCTAGCCGGAACTTCCCGTGATCCGTGGGAAGCGCCAAGACAGCGTCTTCGGCGATCCGGTCCTTCAGCTTCTGGAACGCGGATCTCTGCTCTTCTCCCCAGGAGAAGCCCTCCTTCCCGGTTAACCGTGTGAGTGGCTTGCCACCTCACTGTAACCTCTCACGAATCTTCGATAGAAGTTCGTGAATCCCAAGAACGCCTGCACCTGCTTAAGGTTCTTGGGCTCGGGCCACTCGGTGATACCACGGATCTTAACGGGATCCATGCGCATTGTGTTGTGGCCAATAATAACTCCGAGATACTCAATCTCGGACCGCTCGAACTCGCATTTTTGTGGTTTTAAGAATAATTGATTTTTCTCAAGTATATCTAATACTCGTTTGACGATCGTTCGGTGTTCCGCCAGGGTATCCGTGAAAATAAGGATATTGTCGAGGTAGACAATGACTTTTCCCTGTTTATGAGCTCACAAAGGATATCATTCATCATCGTTTGGAAAGTGGCAGGCGAATTGGTAAGCCCGAAGAACATTACCACGGCTCGAACAAGCCGCCTTCCACTCAACTCCTTCTTTGATCTGAATATTATTATATCCCCACCGAATATCCAATTTGCACTGGTTGAACATTTCGGAGTTTTCACTGAAAAAAGTGGTGAAAAACTGCGCCGGTTTTTCCACACATTTTTCACTGAAAAAAAGGTGAAAATTACAAGTTATTCCAGTACTTTTGCACTTGAAACCAAGGTGAAAAATGCGAAATAATATTCATGATATTTTCTGTAAGAATAACACCATCATTTTCACCACATTTCCATCCAAGAATGATGGTAAAAAATTCAAAACTTATTTCACCAAAAATTCATGTATATTGACAGGTGAGAATGGGGGTGAAAAAGCCATAACCTTTTTCATCAAAATTGTCATGTGGAAAAGGATAAAAAAAATGAATGACTAACTTTGGCGAAAGGTGGTGTAAAACTGAAATGAAGTAAGAATGTTTCACACATTTTTCATCATCTTTTGTTAATATTTTTCACTGAAAAATGTGGTGAACAAGATATGACATATAATACCACATTTCTCAACATTAATACAGATGAAAAAGTCAAAATGTTTTCTTATTGTTTTCCGCAGGGAACGCAGGTGAAAAATGTGAAACAGCATTGAGGAATTCAGATGAAACATTAAGATATCCTTTTGACATTTTGCTCATGCAATGATGATGAAAAATGCGAAATGTCATTCAACAATATTACAAGCCAGAAGTTCGAAATTTCCCACTGAAAATATGTGCAAAATCCAAAACTTTTTTCACCAATGTTCTCACTAGAAACCTACCAGGAAAAGTCCTGAGAATATTTTACTGTTTCCCCTGATGTTTTGGCGAAACATTGCTGTGATGGTTGAAAGATGTTCATCACTTTTATCACTGAAAAACTTAAAACACACTAGTTAACCATTTCAGTTTTGGTGAGAAAATTGGTGAAATTCTTCGCGAAAAAATTGGTGCAAAGCAATTCGAATTTATGAGTGAAGAAATGAATCAGAAATGTTTTCAATTTTTCACAAGTTTTTTGCCAAAAAAACAGGTGGAAAACCTAAAAGTTTTTTTAGCACTTTTTCATGGAACTATCAGTGAGAAATTTGGTGAGAAATGTTTTGAATTTTTCAGAGGTTTTTCGCTGAAAAAGTAGGTGAAAAACTTGAAACTCAGCAACAGCGCACTGCGGTGGTGATTCCTGCTTGAACCTCGGCGAAGCAGGGTGTATTTGCGAGAATTGGTCGAAAACGCATGGCTGTGGTGATTCCTGCTTGAAACTCAGCAAAGCAGGGGGGATTCACGAGAGTTGGTCGAAACACATGGCTGTGTTGATCCCTGCTTGAAACTCGGCAAAGCGGAGTGGATTCGCGAGAGTTGGGCAAAACTCGGCAAAAAGCATGGCTGTGGTGATTCCTGCTTGAAACTTGGCAAAGCGGAGGGGATTCACGAGAGTTGGTTGAAACTCGGCAAAAATGCACAGCTGTGGTGATTCCTACTTGAAACTCGGCAAAGCGGAGCCGATTCGCGAGAGTTGGTCGAAACTCGGCAAAGCGCTTTGCCAAGTTTTTTTGCCAAATATCGACCAACTCTTGCAAATTCACTCTGCTTTGCCCAGTGTCAAGCGCCACGGTGCGTTTTTGCTGGGTTTGACCAACTCTCGTGAATTCATTCCATTTTGCCAAGTTTTTTTGCTGAATATTGACCATCTGTGGCAAATCTACTCCGCTTTGCCGAGTTTCAAGCCGGAGACATCACAGCCGTGCTTTTTTTCCGAGTTCCGCCCAACTCTCGTGAATCCACTCCGCTTGGCCGCATTTCAAGCAGGAATCACCACAGCCGTGCATTTTTGATCAACTTTTGTGAATCCACTCCGCTTTGCGAGTTTCAGCAGAAATCACCACAGCCATGTGTTTTGACCAACTCCTGTGAATCCACTCCGCTTTGCCGAGTTTCAAGCGGGAATGACCACAGCTGTGCGTTTTTGCTGAGTTTCGCACAACGCTCACAAGTTTCCAGCAGGAATCACCACAGCTATGTGCTTTTGCCGAGTTTCAACCAACTCTCGCAAATCCACTCCGCTTTGCCGAGTTTCAAGCAGGAATCACCACAGCTGTGCATTTTTGCCGAGTTTCAACCAACTCTCGTGAATCCCCTCCGCTTTGCCAAGTTTCAAGCAGGAATCACCACAGCCATGCTTTTTTGCCGAGTTTTGCCCAACTCTCGCGAATCCACTCCGCTTTGCCGAGTTTCAAGCAGGGATCAACACAGCCATGTGTTTCGACCAACTCTCGTGAATCCCCCCTGCTTTGCTGAGTTTCAAGCAGGAATCACCACAGCCATGCGTTTTCGACCAATTCTCGCAAATACACCCTGCTTCGCCGAGGTTCAAGCAGGAATCACCACCGCAGTGCGCTGTTGCTGAGTTTCAAGTTTTTCACCTACTTTTTCAGCGAAAAACCTCTGAAAAATTCAAAACATTTCTCACCAAATTTCTCACTGATAGTTCCATGAAAAAGTGCTAAAAAAACTTTTAGGTTTTCCACCTGTTTTTTTGGCAAAAAACTTGTGAAAAATTGAAAACATTTCTGATTCATTTCTTCACTCATAAATTCGAATTGCTTTGCACCAATTTTTTGCCGAAGAATTTCACCAATTTTCTCACCAAAACTGAAATGGTTAACTAGTGTGTTTTAAGTTTTTCAGTGATAAAAGTGATGAACATCTTTCAACCATCACAGCAATGTTTCGCCAAAACATCAGGGGAAAACAGTAAAATATTCTCAGGACTTTTCCTGGTAGGTTTTCTAGTGAAACATTGGTGAAAAAAGGTTTTGGATTTTGCACATATTTTCAGTGGGAAATTTCGAACTTCTGGCTTGTAATATTGTTGAATGACATTTCGCATTTTTCATCATCATTGCATGAGCAAAATGTCAAAAGGATATCTTAATGTTTCCATCTGAATTCCTCAATGCTGTTTCACATTTTTCACCTGCGTTCCCTGCGGAAAACAATAAGAAAACATTTTGACTTTTCATCTGTATTAATGTTGAGAAATGTGGTATTATATGTCATATCTTGTTCACCACATTTTTCAGTGAAAAATATTAAACAAAAGATGATGAAAATGTGTGAAAACATTCTTACTTCATTTCGAGTTTTACACCACCTTTCGCCAAAGTTAGTCATTCATTTTTTTATCCTTTTCCACATGACAATTTTGATGAAAAAGGTTATGGCTTTTTCACCCCCATTCTCACCTGTCAATATACATGAATTTTGGTGAAATAAGTTTTGAATTTTTTACCATCATTCTTGGATGGAAATGTGGTGAAAATGATGGTGTTATTCTTACAGAAAATATCATGAATATTATTTCGCATTTTTCACCTTGGTTTCAAGTGCAAAAAGTACTGGAAATAACTTGTAATTTTCACCTTTTTTTCAGTGAAAATGTGTGAAAAACCGGCGCAGTTTTCACCACTTTTTTCAGTGAAAAACTCGAAATGTTCAACCAGTGTTGGTGAAGATCTTCGCGCCTCGGAGCTTATGTACTAGCTCCGAGATCAGCGGCAAGGGATAGCGATTCTTGATCGTCATCTTGTTGAGCTTCCGGTAATTCTGCACCGGTCGAAGGCTTCCGTCCTTCTTTTTAATAAAAAAGAATGCCGATGCCATCGGCGACTTGGACGGCCTGATGTGTCCACTCTGCAAGTTCTCCTCCAGGAACTTGGTCAACTCCCCCTGCTTGTTCTGCGATAACGGGTATATTTTGCAATCTACAGCCTTAGATCCGGGCTTAAGTTCGATGCGTGGTCCCAGGGTTGTTTCTCCGGTAATTTATCAAACGACTCTTTCGCGAACACCTTGATGTATTCGCGGTATTGTTCCGGGACAGAATCCTCTTCATCTTCTCCTTCTCTCCCATGGCCGCTTCGGCCATCTGCTGGCCTGCGTGCCCTCAGCAGAGATCCACGTGCTCCGCAAAGTCAACCACAAGATCGATTTGTCCTCCTCGAGGGTTCCTTCTCACACCGCTCGGCTGCCTTGGTGCCATTCATGTTGCACTCCGGCGGGCATCGACTAAATTTGACCTTCTGGCCCGCCAGTCGATCTCCGGTTGTGTTTAAACAACCAGTCATAGCCAATAAATATCCTGGCCTTCCCAAGGCCTGTGACAAGGAATCTCTGCTGCTCGCGGTGGATTTCGATTCCCATGATCAACTCAACGTAATGAGTGATCCGTCCGCCCACATTCTCGGAACCATCCGCATTCCAAGCAATGCTCTTCTGATCGAGCTCCCTGAGCTCGAAACCCTCGGCCTTTGCGTAGGCCCGGTGTATGCACGTGGTAGTGCACCCATTGTCCAACAAGCCCTGACGCGGCATGTCTTTCCCGTGTCAGGGGACGTAAGTTCGACCAGGATCAGCATCTCATGCTGATTCCTCTGTTTCTGGAACTCCCTGAGCTCCTGCGCCAAGCGGATTCGGATTCCCATTGCGTGTTGGGCCAACCACCGGGCTGCCTCCTGCTTCTTGAGTCCGAATGGGACTCGTGTCCGGATCTCTTTCTGGGGCGCTTCCTCCTCTTTCGAGGATTGAGCCCTCGCGAGATTGTCGCCCTTTTCTCCGCACTATTTTCTCACTGGTTTGGTTCCAGGGGCCTTTTGAATGTGCTCCAGTGCTTGTCTCTCATCCATGTAACAATTTTTAATATTACAAATCGGTTCTGATCTCCATAATAGGATTGTTTTTGGTCTTTCTCTACATTATCTACTACTATTCTGTCCTGGGTACGTAGACTAATGGTTCTTTATATGACAAAATTGTCTCGGGGTCTGGGGGTCTGCATGGGGACTCAGCATCTAGCAGAGTAATATTTATTGTTCAGGGAGGGGGCACGGTCGGCCATGACCGGGGCCCTCTTCAAAAATCCTGCCCATAAAGGGCGCGTCCCTGATCGAGGAGGAATTAAAGTCCTCCTTGGACATGTCGTTGGTCCGCAACGAGCGGACATTGATCTTCCCGTGCTCCCGGCGCGGTTTCGGGCACTCCCGTGCCATGTGGCCTTCCAAGCCACAGTTGTAACATTTGAAGGCTGCCGCCTTTGTCTTGGACGCATCCACGTCCATCGGAGCTGTCTCCCGGGGCCAGCTTCTTTGCCAAATATGGCGTGGTCCCCTGGTATTACGGTGGGGGCGGCCGGGATTCTGGCAGGGACCCAAAAAGGGGTCCCGGCGGCATGTTTCAGCTGCGCATTGCGCAGCTTCTCGTGCTCGAGGATGCGACCAATGGTCATCAT